>JXOV01010659.1:0-21367 GCA_001014945.1 Clogmia albipunctata | reverse complement strand
GTCACCAATTTAATGAAATTACATATTGTTGTCATAACCAAATTTATTATTTAAATATTTTAATTTGAAAATTTCGTTTATGTTGTTTAGCTGTTCATTTACCTATTTTAGCTTGCTGCGATCGTCAAAATAAATTCATGCTGTAATAACCTCTATTTCACCACTTGTATCGAAATATACTATTGCATCAATTTAAAAGTGTACATTATGAAATCATTTTATAAAAATGTGAAAATTTGTGTTTAAATTATTTTTAAATAATTAATTTGTAAGAATGGAATTTTTTAAATTTGTAATTAAAAATTATTTGTTATTATAAATAGATAACTTTTTGTCATAAATAGAAGAAAATACATTAAATCGAAAATTGATCAAATAATTTAAAATGTATTTTTTCACTTGTGACCTCTATACTTTATAATGCATCACCCACCGTATCAAAAAATTAAATTAATTAATCTAAGTCCGGCCACAACTATCTGATAATTGAAATAAACAACTTAATCTACAGTAGTAAACCTTATGAACTTTCCTCAGTAGATTTTGGAAGATCGGACAAATTTCTAAAAACATTCAACGCATTGTGACCAGAGTTGGACAACGGATACTTGCTTTTCTTGTCTCAAATATTACTAATAACACTTTGTGTCGTATCTTTTTGTAACAAAAAATAATCCCTTCCAAATCTCGGTATGAACAATACATCATTCCAAATGCCGTTTTTAAAAAGTGGATGTGGTTTCAGTGCAAATCAAACACCTAGAATTTAAAAGACTTGTGAATATATTAAAGAACATTACAAAAGTACATAGTGAACAAACTCAAACTGTCAGTGAATTTAACTCTGAATGTAGATGAAAGCAGTTTAAAGTGTCTAGAAAGGTGACTTCAAGCTAAAAAGTGCACAACCAATTAAATCAAGTCAGTATACAATATTGAAGTATTTATAATAATTATTCTTTAATCTAAGTCCAATTGGATTGGATCTAACAGACAAATACAATCTTCAAAGGACAAGCATTCTTTAAAGCTCTCGTTACGTTCAAGATTTTAAAAGAACCTAGTTTATAATAATATCTCATCTTATCGACCTAATTGTTTAAATAAGTAGTTTATACTTAAATGAGGAAATTAATAAATTTAAAAAAAACCCTTTCCAAGCAATGGGAGCATTAAAAGTCCCTAATTGATCCTTCTTAACTTTTAATCATATTTTATTTAGCCATATTCTTAAAAACTTATTTGCAAAGTTTTGTAGAAATTATTATCTTTCAAATGTTATTCTTACTTTTATACATTTCTATTGAGAAATGTTACCGTTTCAGTAGCCTACTACGCTTCTTCTATAAAAGTCATTCATAATTACTCACTGTTTAGTTATACATTATTCAATACCCGCAGACAATCATAAATAATGTAAATACACAAAATTAGTACTTTGTATTGAAATTTCAATTAGTAAAAATTATAATTTTTCATCCTAGTGCTCTTGACTATAATAAAATAGGCTATGATTTATTAATCAATTAAAAAAATTTCACATTAAATGATAAAAAGTAAAAATTTTCTTAAATGATGATTATGGCTTTTAAATGTGGTTTAAATGATGATACAGTACATGGTCCAAGCTTGTCGTGATATTTTGAAAAATTGAGACCAAAAGTTCTATACGCTTGAAAACTTCTTCCCTTAATTGTATGTGTTTAGACCTTAATTAAGTAGTACTGAGTTGTCTTCTTAATGTTTAATTCATATTTCGCGGAAAAATAGCTAATAAATATGCGAATTGTATAAAATCTTGGGAAAAACTGGTTGGAAAACACATAATTAAACACTCGTATCTATTAGAAGAACTCTACTCGAGTTTAATTATGGTTCATTTTTCAGACACGTTTTTTAAATAACTATTAAATTAATCACTTGAATACAAATGACTAGTGGTCATTACAAGCGATTTGTCACTATAAGCGACCAACCGCTTATATATATTTCATATTAACCGGACTCTACTAATTCATATTGAATTCACTTAATCCTGGTGCGGATTTCAGTGAATCATTATTTTAATTTAATATTCTTCACATCGCAGAATAAAGAATTATTAAAAACGGAGAATATGCATCATTTTCTTGGATTAAAATATAATCCATGATCCTCCTTCTCTTCTGTGTCTAATAAACGAACTCTACTGTATTTGGTGAAACATTCATGAAACGTGGGGAAATGTCATCATTAAGGGTTTCACTGTGTTTGTTTACATCTTAATATTTTTGTTGATAATTGTGAAATTTTGTATTTTTATCTTTAATTGAAGAATTTACAATGATTATTCAACTTCTTGCAGATTTAAATTCATTTAAATGTTTTGTGTTAAATAATAGCATGTCTGGCTTTTCTGAATAGTTATGGAACCGAAAATAATAGTAAAAATGGAGCCAAACAAACGAATGAAGTTTGATGACCTTTGGAAGACGCAGGATTTTGTGACCACTTTGAGCCAAGATGAATACCAGATTATGGAGGAACTTCGGTCCAGATTTATTACTTGTAATGGTGTTATTTTATTCTAGAAACACAGTAATTTTAATTATTTTTTTCTCATTTCAGTCCGAAAAAGTCCTCAGACCCAGGAATTATTCAGTCATTATTACAAAAATAGTCCAAATCCATACTTGTTGGCCATGAAACTATTCACTCAATCCGGTTCAAAGTATGAAAACTGCAAATTAAAGAGTTTCACATTTTACAGTGAGTGAATGATGAATAAGACCCAAACAAAGGAAATAATTATTTATTCTTTTTCTCTTTTTTAGTAATGGAAGCCCTTAAGAAGTATCTAGAAACGCATACAGTTGATTCCAGTGAATTTTTAGATTCTTATGTGAAGAAAATGGCTTTTGTCCACACAAAATCCAACCCAACTTCACACATTTTTAGCCTTATAGTGCCTCTCTATGAGCTAAACAAAGATCCAGCGCTTTTCATGCCCTTTATCTACATTTTGGCAGCTGATAATAATTACAATTTAGCCTGTAAATTATCCGAAAAACTAAAAATCAATGATCCTTCGGTCATCGACTTGTTGCTTTTGCCAATGGTCTTCATTGAAAACTATTCACAACAAATATCAGACTATTTGAGAACGTGTGAACCTCTGCAAATTCCATTTTTACAAAAAGTGGATTCTCTATTGAACGAAAGGAAACGCAGAATATTGATGGAGTAAGTGATCTTTACTGTATTTTATGAATTTTTGTTGCTTAAAGTTGATATTATGACATTCAAATTAAAGACCGTAGACTTATCAGATCATTTTTCATATTCTGTACGAGTGATATTCATATTCTTGCTCTCCAGGTAAATTGTCATATTTGCATTTGCGTTTTTTAGTTTGTTTAAATAGGAGCACCGCTACACAGCAAAGTCCTATAACTTAATAACGTTTATTTGGTAATCATTCCCATTTGCATATCACCACCTGAACTAATAAAATCAGTAGTTTAGGATACAAAGTTTCGCCTATATTTTGATATTGAGACAAATATGTTCGTAGACTAGAACTTAGAAAATTCAACGTCAAAAAGCTAATCAGAAATATGATTTTATTTTCAACTTATTAAAATTAAACCCAATGTTTCATATTCTAAATAAACCTCTTAATCCTTTCACGTCGCTTAATTAATATTATTATTAATTTTGCGACTATAAACCTTATTTTTTTATTTAAAACAGTCTTACGTCACTGTCAATATCTCAAGTGGATGCAAAGCCTTAGCTTTGGCCGCAAAATTTGAAAATGCTCAGTATTTTTTACCAAACGTCGTTCCAAAGCATAGTAAAATGACCCCCTACTGGTAGAACATGCCATATACACTGTCAGATGGAATTGTCACTTGTGACAACAATTTTACGTATTTATCAGTGCATCACAACGAGTCTGATGTTGCTTGTCACAAAAGCTCGACTCAAAAATTTTAAAAATATCAAAACCCTCATAAAAAACTCACGATCCTAAGCCATAAAATATTATATTGTTTGTGCGGAAGAAATGCTAAATATAGAAAGAATGGAAATTGGCTGCATGCTAAGGCTTTTAGTCGAAAATTTGATTGTTTTATTTTTCACCTTTCCCCTTGTTAAGGGTGAATTCGGCTCAACGTAACATGCACCAGGATCATGAGTCTGACCAAAACCCGAAATCAGTTTTATAGCTTTTTGTCGGCTCATTGTTCTCGTTCCTTTTCTAGAAACGATTTCTTTCGAATCAAGCTGAGCTCTGGTATTGATTAACAACTCATTGTGCGCAAAGTTGGAAAATGATGTCAAAGTGACGTCACAAGTGACAATTTCATATTACTGTGTATTGGGAATGTCCTCCCATTTTGTCATTTACTAAGGTTCCAACGTATTTTTGAAAATACTGGAATATTCCTAAGATATTAAATATTAATTAAATTAAATAGATAATTTTTTTTTAAATCATTGAACCTTATAATCCTTTTTCAGGCAATACATATACAAAAAACTACCAACCAGAAACTTTACATTCTCTTATATTAAACAAAGACTACAGGCATTTAAGAGGAAATTCAGAGACATCCCAATTCAAATAACTCCAAATTTAGAGACCAACTTGAAGCACTCATCTATTAAATGGATGATTCGTGAATATACGGACGGTAAAATGAGTAAGATCGAAAATCTAGTTTTTAAATATTAAATTATAATTAAATATTTTCAATAATTTCAGCTGAAATGATATTTCATGATAATGTAATTGACAGAATAAAAGAAACAGACATGGACTTGCAGAAAACGCTGATAAATTCATTGTTGCATTTGGGAAAGGCAACCGAGGCTCTTAAGTGGATAAACCATTTCAATTTCGACATGACGAACTTTCCATACGACGTACAACAGTTTATTATAAACACAATGAACAATGAGAGAATTGTTGAGAGATCTGTTGAAAAGAAAGCAGAAACGAATGACTACCAACTGGATCCAAGGATTGTACAAATTGAGGTTATAGACAAAGTGGAAACATTCCAAAAAATGATCGATCATATCAAAGATTTAGGTTATGTTACATTAGATTGTGAATCAAGGTTAGATGGAAAAGATATGGTTCTTTTACAACTAGGTTGTAAAAACAGAGCCTTTGTGATTGATGGCGAGGCTAAATGCCTTTCAGATGAAGAATGGGCTAAACTAGGAACAGTTTTAATTAACAATAACCTTCTAAAAATTGGTTTTAGCTTGAACAGTGACTTGGTTATGTTAAAAAGCAAACTTAAACACAAGTTTGAGTATTCGAAAAAGGCTCCTGATTTGTTGGACTTACAAGCCTTCTGGCATTATCTTAGAAATCAACCGTTTTATAGTAAAATCATTCCAAAGGATTCTCATTATAATGTATTAGAAATTAAAAACGGTTTGAAAGATTTGGTTAGGGTTTTTCTGAACAAAGACTTAGACAAGAAATGTAGATTCTCCAATTGGTCTCACCGTCCTCTACGACCTGAACAGATCCATTATGCGGCTGCTGATGCCTATTGCTTAGTAGAAATCTACGATATAATATCACATAACCTCAAAACCGAAACTAACCTAGATATAAATGATTTGATTAAAAATTATCGAACAGAATCGTAACTTATAACCAATGTAAATAAATCTATTATTTAGATTTATCTGTTTGTTTAATCTTTTTATCTGATAAGTATTATTGTGGTTCAAATTATTTAGAATGTATTTTTAAATTTTACAATTTTATTATGTATAAATAAAGTTTGTAATATTGAAAATTTTATCATTGTAATATAATCTTTATTGTCCATCTTAGTGGTTAACACCCTTGGCTGCCTCCGCGGAGGTCGTGGGATCTGTAATATATTGTGAGCCACCCTGTAAAATGTATGACAGTTGAAATTTGTAATAAAAGTAATGCAGATTAGCTCATGTATTTAACTGTGTTTTAATAAGTTAGTATAACATAAAACAGATCAAATCCCGGGCGGACAATTTTCAGCGCGAAAAAAGTTTCCATTTGTGTATATCAATAACATTGCGAAATATTATTCATAGCGAATTACAAATAAGTAACGGCGTAAAAATATGAATAAAATGGAAGGATTGACTGGATCTGTTTACAACTGGTCTAGGTGCTACTAATTGACTAATAATACACTGAAAACAACCCGTTAGTTGATGTTGAGACTACCCAAAGTTCCGCACTGGAACGTAGTGGGAAAATATAATCTTATGGAAATTTATGGACATTTCACCAGATACATCACCTTTACAGCCGCCGATCACATCGATCGGAAATCTTAATGGTCTCTGAAATGGGTTTAATCAACAGAGTTTAAAGTCCAACGTGTGGACAGATTGATATTAATATATTTGCGGCTATGAAAAGACTGAAGAATACAAACTTTGTGTAATTCCCTATCAAAAAGTAGCCTCTTTTTATTGCAAATTGGTTCTGTAAAGGTTTACTTTACAGCACTCGTGCGGTAATATTTCAAAATTCTCACGCAAATTAGTTACCAATTTAATGAAATTACATATTGTTGTCATAACCCAACCTCTGCCAATTTATTATTTAAATATGTATAGTAATTTGAAAATTTCGTTGTGTGAGTATATCTCACTCTAATGAACTTTATCGACTGTAATTTTGAATTTAAATATTTTGTTGGAGAGTCTATCTCTCTCTAATCAATTCAGATTCATTTAAGTGGAGGTTCTCTCTCTAATTTGATTACACAAGCTCCACACTGTGTCTTACTTGTTCTTCAATCTTAAAAATATAATACAATTATTTTATTGTGTTCTGGTCAGCATACATCTTTGTTGAAACATACTCGAAACACAGATCAGCTGTTCTGTTTGTAAACAAAAACATGTGCGTAAAGTGGACGATTTTTAAGTATTTTTATAATTTTACTTAAATTACAATTATTAATTCTCGTCCTGTAATACTAGTATTAAAACTAGTAGTAGTTAAATTGTCGATTAAACACAATATGAATAAAAATATAAAAAAACAACAAAAAGGGAAGAAACCTCGTGATAATACGGATACTCCAAAACCAGAGGTTATTCCCATTACCCCAGATGAACAGCAATACCTGGAGGATCTCAGGAGCAGGTTTACTGCTTGTAAGTTCGAAAATAATTATAATTTTTTAGCTTTATTACAAAAATTTCTTCCAGTTAAAAAAGGACCCCAAACCCAGGATATGTTCAATCATTACTTCAAATACTGTTCTAATCCTTACCTCTTTGCATTAAAGATGTTCACCAATTCCAGTCCAAACTACGAATACCGGAAAACAAGCAAATTTACATTTTACAGTGAGTGAATTATCTTTAGCCTCATTTTTTTGAAAAAATTCTATATTTGTTCCATTTCTTGTAGTTTTGGAGGCTCTGAAGACGTATGTGGATACGAATGCCACTACAGCAAATGAATTCCTGACAGATGACATAAAATTAAAGGCATTTCACTTGACAAAATCGAATCCAAACGGACAATTATTTGAATTCATTGTCCCTCTCTTCGAGCTTCAAAAAAATCCTGAAATATTTATGCCATTCATCGACGAACTAGTTGCGAAACATGACTACGGCATGGCCTGCAAATTCTGTGAAAAACTCAGGCTGCACGACAGTTCAGTGATTGATAAATTCCTCGTTCCAATTACATTTCAAAAGAAAAGAGGAACCAATCTTGTGGACTTTTTGAACCAAGCTGAAAGTTTAAGGATCCCGTTTCTACAAAAACTGGACAGTCTTTTGGAAGGGGATATCAGTGTAGAAAATTCTATATCAATGAACCAGTGAGTAGATTTTTTATTGCATTCTTATTAAATAAGGTTGATATTACGATATCAATATTTCTTATGTCAAAGATGTTTTTAGACCAAGTGCTTTAAAGGATTCTTTTAAGCTCCGGAAACGATTTTCTTTAAATTTATCAAATTAATATTCAGGTTCATTTTCGTTGTGAATGTACTAACCGTTTAAAATAAAATGGAACGTCTTATGAAACAGAGATATAGAACCTCGGTTTAGAACAACTGATTTCCCAAACAAATAACGATAGATAAAGAGATAGCTTTTTTAAGTACAAATGAAAGACGATAGACATTTCTCTATCATCCCGTAATCTCAGAAAAGAAACGGGAACATGCGAATACCAGTCCAAAGAGTCTACACAAAATTGGTTAGCTAGATGTCGCAGGTTCAAAACATAGTAAAAAGTGACTTTTTTTTCTTTTCCATTTGTTGTTTAATTGTGAAAAATTGTCCAATAAAAAAATTTGATAACTTTGATTACGGAAAACCACCTGATTAGACCCAGGCCGGTAACGGTTGTTGAGAAAGGGAGAGACCTGTAAAACTAAGATTATTGGACAGGTTACTTACTACTTAAGTGCGAAAAGAGGAATATCGTCGCGTTAGGGTGGACATACGAGGTTATCGTAAAACTATCGTCCTAGCTTTCCCTCCCTATCGCAATTACTGGCCCTAACTAACTTGTTGCTATCGTAACTGCATTTCCAGATAATATGATGAATGATTCATTAAAATGACAAAAAAGATAGGAAAAAGGTGTTTATTAGACTTATCATTTCGTACCGCACACAAGGGCAATATAGGCCTATCCACTTTAAAGGAGAGGTTTATTGTTAATAGTATGCTCAGTTAGTTTGAATTGCCCGTTATTTTCCGGCATCAAAATCATGTATCATTTTATGAACAAATTTACAGTCCAACATTTTAAACTCAGACCCATTTCAAAATTTAAAAAATTAAAAGTGCCATATTGCAATCATTCAATAGTTTGTGTTTGTATTTCTATCAACTTATTAATATTAACACTATAGTTTGATCAAAATATAATACTGTTTTGTTTTTGGATCTAAATTTAATATGGGCGTTACACAACAAAGTCATATTTACAGTCATGATGTTTGGTTATCTTCTTCTTCTATGACTCAACAACCGTTATCGGTTTAGGTCTAACCAATTGGTTTTAACGTAATCGGAGTTGTCAAATGCCCTATCCATTTATTTGCCAATCTTTCACAATTGACAATTGAATAGCATGTTTTTACAAATCATTATTTGTTATGATGTGATGAACAAATGATTCTATATAGAGCGTATTAATTGACAGGTTTTTGCCATCGAAATAGAACACACATACTACGAAGAAGACTATCTCTTTCACACTTTTTTCTGTATCCATTCATTGAAGAGCAGCAAATTACTACTATTGGAAAGATCCGGTTTTTATCTCTTCGATTCTATGCATTCCATTCAAGCTTTGAAAGCCTGTCTAAATTCGAGCAAACAATGTTGACGATATTAGTTCGAATTTTTAGGCCGGGGTATTATTTTTGTTAAATTTATTTTAAACAAATATTAATCACAAAATGTTGTTAGTGAAAACGAGTAATGAAATTCGAAAGAAAAAAATTCGGTTTGATCAGGGCTCGAACCGCGGCCCTCTCGAGTTGAATTCTGTGCAACGCTTTATCCATTGCGCCACTCGGCCCCCAAACTGATAATCCTAATGTTGCAAAAACTAAGTAAAAAAAAACTTATAAAAAATATATAAAACATTGTTTTGTAAAACGGTATGGACAAAATGACACGCCAGTAGATTCGATGTAATTATTGGCATATTTTGGCAAATAAAACACTGTTTGTCTAGGAATGCAAGTTCAAGACCCAATGCTAACAGTTTACCAACCTCCTCCGGGTCTAGATCTTGAAAAAAAGCAGTTCCATTTTCCTTTTGTCCAGACACAGTTTCCTTTGATGTTTTTGGCATTTTAAATTCGTATCATTGGTTATCCTTTTTACTGTCGCAACACTAGCTTTTATGTCACGTTTGACTTTGATTTCGTTTTATGAGTTTTAGAGTTTTATGCACCTCTTAAAATTAAACGATTTTCGCGCGGTGTTATCACTTTTAATCCGTTGTATTTCCATAATTTAATTAAATTGCGAACAACAGAACTACTTCTATTAATTTTTTTGCGATGACTTAACCCGATATCGCTATAATCAGTTATTTTTGCTTTTCTTTATGATTTAAGCAATTTTTTCTAACCATTTTTGCAAATGTTTATTATCAAACAGATTTTCATTTATAAAATTGCCTGTAATTGGCTCAGTGCATTTTTTTTACTATAGGGGAAATATGTACAAAATGGCGGAGGAGGTGGGTCTGGATTTTGGCTGTTTCTAGCTCGCATCTGACTGAGCTATCATGTGACCCAAATGCTATCCTGCTAAATTTGAGCGCATTCAGTCCATGCGTCTTAGTGCCAGGGCCCTCAGAAGTTTTTCCAGCGAAATGAGTTTTTATTTACATTCAGTTCAATTGAACATACTGGAAGAGTTTCGCTAAGTTATATATTATCCTGGTGCTTGTTTTATCTCTTAAGGATTCATCTTTGTCTTAAAATAAGATTTTCTAGAAATAGAATCCTATTTATAGTTTTTAAATTTTTTTTTCTTTCAAAATGACATATGGACAAAATGGCATACCTCTTATTTTGTCAATTAGTGGTATTTATCTAATTAAACCGGACATATTTGGTATATAGATGGCCAAAATACCCAGAAATTATAAGAACTCAACTCAAGACGATATCGAAATCGAAATTTTCCTAAAACTTTTCATTATAATGAAGAGAAATGTTCACGTTTATATTCTAACGACCTTTTTGCGAGGTCAAGACTCGGAAGAGGATGGTAAATTGAGGGTTTACAGTTCGTGGACATACGTTCCTAGATGAACACGGGGTTTTGTTTTCAAAATTATGCCATTAATTACATCGAATTTAGAGGTATGCCATTTTGTCCGTACGGTTTTAAAAAACCGATTTTCGCCGACTTGTGTTTAAAGCTGTTTAATTTTGTTTCTGTTCATTTTTTGCAACAATTGGATATTAGTTTTAATAAATAGATAACCAAATATGATTATTGTATAATATGGCGTTGTTGTGTGCTACCCATAAAGAATTATGATCCAAAAACAAAATACCATGCCATTTTGTACATACTTCCCCTACATAAATTTATTGCAAATGAACCATTGTAAGTGCATATTAAATTTCATTAAAATATTTTGAAAAATGTCATTTTGAACAATTGCCCCCTTCTAAATGGGTATAAATAAATCTGTAAAACCTATTTCCTATTTCAATTTCTTTTTCAGAATATACGATTATGGTTTGCCCGAAGATAATTTAACCTTTGAGTATTTAAGGCAAAGGATACGATTGCTAAGGAAGCGATTTGATGTTCCTATTAAACTTCTACCGTTTTATAAATCATTCCACATCACTTCTACAATAACTTATTTAACATATTCCAAAGATAGGATAAGTAAGTAATGCCATTTAAGTGGAAAAATATTCGAGTTTTTTGCTTGAAATGACAAAATTAAATATAAAAGAAGGATAAACAAAACATTTAGAACGTTCAAAAGATATACAGTTGGTTCTAATCAATTATATTTATAATTAAACAAAGCAAAACAAAATAACGAAATTCCTTAAAATGTCATTAAAAAACTCGAATGTTTTTTAAATTAATTGTATAAATTATTTCTAGATAAAATTTTGATAAAATTTCCCTTTTAGATAATTCAGCATTCGATGAAGCTGTAACTGAATTAGTCCAGGAAGACGATATCGATCTGCACATGACTTTGGTGACTCATTTATTGCATTTGGACAAGCCAACAGAGGCTTTGAAATGGTTGAGCCATTTCAACTATGAAATGGGAGACTTGCCAATAGATATTCAGGAGTTTATCGTAAAGTCGTCAAAGAATGAAATTTTAAGTGAATCAGTTACAAAAAATGATCGACCAAATTTCTACAAAGTGGATCCTCGAATTGTGGATATTGAATTTATAGACAATTCCGAATCATTTGGGAGAATGATTGACCATTTGAAGGCAGTTGATTATATATCAGTGCACTGCGAGGCCAAGCCGAACTGGAACGATTTGGGCGGGTTGTCATTAATGCAAATTGGGTGCAAGAATAAAGCATTCATTCTGGACGTACTGTCAGAAGATTTAACAGCAAAAGAATGGACCCAAGTCGAAGCAATTTTAAATAATGAAAATGTGTTAAAATTTGGCTTCAATTTAATTTTGGATTTTAATGTGGTGTTCAAAAGTCCAAAACTTAATTTTCAAGTCGCTGAAAATACCAAAGGATCCAGCTTCGTAGACATGATCTTACTTTTCAGTTTTCTTAGAACTCGACAGTACTTTAGGAGTTTGAATGTTGAATTCATGAAATTTGATAAAATAATAACCTATAATGTGGTGGAAATAGTGTTAAATAAGAAAATGGACCGTGGAATGAAACTGTCCAACTGGCGTCAACGTCCCCTCCGTCCAGAACAAATCCACTCTGCTGCTGCTAATGTCTATTGCTCAGTTGAAATCGTCGAATTTATGAAGGAATCCCTTGTAGATGTTGGCATTGATTTGAAAGAATTGATCAACGAATTTAACGCATTTAAAGGTCTCTAAAAAGTTGTAATTGTTAATTTTCTATTTTTTAGTCTTCGACGAAGCTCTAAACATTTTTATTTAATTTGTATTATCATTAATCGTTCCTTAAACGTAACTTAAAAATGCCAAAGCGTAAAATAATGAATTCATGACCATACTTACACATTGTATCATATAATATATGTATAGTAAAGTGATGTACAAATATTTATCATGTTTATTATATATCTGATTTTGCGTATAAGTAATTTTAAGTATGTACATGAAGTACTAGAAGATTTAAAATGTATATAACATTTATTGAAATTAAAGGTAATGATATTTAATTCTGTAGTTTTATTTCAATATTTCAATTAGCTTCTGAAGAATAATTAGTTATAATAAACATTATACAGTAGACGCCACTTATTAGGGCCACGGTTAATAGGGACAATCGCTTTATTGGGCCAAAATGCCTAGGAACGGATCGGCCGTATATAAATACGTTGAAAATTCATCGCTTAATGGGGCCAAACCCATCGCTTTATAAAGCCATTCTGTGGTCAAGATCACTATTACAAAGAGTTATAAGAACAAGTGCAAGTGACGACAACTCAGTCTTTTGTATACTTTTATTCACACCAAACTTGATCATGTGCCCTGCGTTTATTTAATCAACTGAAATAGTGAAAAGAGCAGGAAAAACCGCAAAAATCTCCTCACATGTTTGTGTTTGCCGATTTGATGGCACCGCAATAGTTTACACGTCACTCTGTTGTAAATTTTTTGGTCATCAATATATTCCTCACTACATACAGAATCATATTTAATTGTTAAATAGATTACTAAATTCATTGCGTCTCTTTTCGTTATTACCGGCTGAAAATTAATGCTCAAATTTTTTTGGTTGACAAAACACAATACATGGACACGTCATTGACGATTGAATTATTTTTAAATTTTACAAGATAAACATATATTAAACAATTATTATTTAATAAATACACTTTTTAAAGCACATATAAATGTATATACATATGTTCTTACTCGTACATATTTTAAAAAATCTTTACCTACAGATCAAATTCTAGCTTTTATTGACCAATCGGTTAATAGGGCCAAATTATTCCGGTCCTAATTTAGTAGAAGAAACAATACATATTTAATGTAATGTAAACTTTTCTTAAAATTTGGTCATTGAAAAAATTAAACCCGAGGACATAATTTATTTTAAATCAGTCCAAATTCTTCTCCATCTGTCTCATAGTCAAGCACCCTTGTCTGCTCCTCGACTAGGTCGTGGGATCAAATGCCGGGCGGATATTTTTCAAAAAAAAAATTCATGTAAAACTAATTAAAATATTAGCTGCAACAACGATTATTTGACCGTTATAAGGGCCTGGAAAAAAATTTCAAAATTTTCACTAGTGAAAATAAAATCCGGTTTTTATCGAATGTAGTACATAGTCTCTAGAACCCATTTAAGTTAATTTTATCGGTTCAACAAAAATTGATCCTGAACATTGACATCGAAACAAATTTATTTGTAGATTAAAATTTTTTAATAGAAAAAAGTTGCAAAATTATCATATACAATCGTTTTTGGGACCCAAGCTGCTTAATTGAAATAATCCACATAAAAAAAAATGTCTACGGCCATCATA
The DNA here is from genome assembly GCA_001014945.1 of Clogmia albipunctata. NCBI lineage: Eukaryota > Metazoa > Arthropoda > Insecta > Diptera > Psychodidae > Clogmia > Clogmia albipunctata. Next base: position 7,162 of record JXOV01010659.1, on the reverse strand, counting down.
ATAATATTATACATGTAGGATGAGTGGTGTGAAATGAAATGTACTTCTAGCGCAGCGAGAATAAGTTTGAGAAGCTTAGTAGTAACGACGAAAAGTGAGGTTGTGTAAAGAAATCGATCCTTAATTTTTATCAAATAAACACTGAATTAACTGATGAAACTGGTTTTCATCACTATATCCCACTGTCATTTCTACATACATTATAAATTGGTCTATTGAAACAATCGGATAATTGAAACTAAAATGAAAAATGAATTAAAATCAAAGGTTCTAATAAAGCGACTTCTAGTGTATTTTGATCTGATCATCTTTCTGATTATTTATTGAAACGCCGCATACTTGAAACACAAATCAGCTGTTCTGTTTGTAAACAAAACCATGTGCGTAAAGTGGACGATTTCAGACTATTTTTATAATTTTGATTAAATTAAAATTATTAATACTCTTTCTAAAATACTAGTGTTTAAAATTATAATACAATAAGAATAAAAACATGAAGAGACAATCAAATCCCCATAATATTCCAAATAAGAAGCAAAAACTTGATAATGGCATGAATACTCCAAAACAAGAGGTTATCCCAATAACCCCAGATGAGAAGCGATACCTGGAAGATCTCAGGGCCAGGTTTAAAACTTGTATGTTTAAATTTCATAATCATAATTCTTTGGAATAAATACAAAAATAAATCTTTCCAGTTAAAAAAGGACCGCAAACCCAGGAGATGTTCAATCATTTCTTCAAATACTGCTCTAATCCTTACCTCTTTGCATTGAAGATGTTCACCAATTCCAGTCAAAACTACGAAAACCGGAAAACAAACCAATTCACATTTTACAGTGAGTGAATTATGTTTAGCCCCATTTTTTAGATAAAATTCTATATTTGTTCCATTTCTTGTAGTTTTGGAGGCTCTAAAAACGTATGTGGATACGAATGCCACTACAACAAATGAATTCCTGACAGATGACATAAAAATAAAGGCATTTCACTTGACAAAATCGAATCCAAACGGACAATTATTTGAATTCATTGTCCCTCTCTTCGAGCTTCAAAAAAATCCTGAAATATTAATGCCATTCATCGACGAACTAGTTGCGAAACATGACTACGGTATGGCCTGTAAATTCTGTGAAAAACTCAGGCTGCACGACAGTTCAGTGATTGATAAGTTCCTCGTTCCAATTACATTTCAAAAAGAAAGAGGAACCAATCTTGTAGACTTTTTGAACCAAGCTGAAAGTTTAAGGATTCCGTTTCTACAAAAACTGGACAGTCTCTTGGAAGGGGAAAACTCTATAGAAAAATCTCTGACAATGTGCGAGTGAGTAATTATTTTTTTTTATCTTTTTTAGAATACGTAAATTCCAATGCAACAAAAAGGATTTTTTATTTTCATAAACTTGTTGTAACTAAATACAGTTAATTTATGTAAAACAAATAACAAAAAATGTTTTTTAACTATTAAAATTGTTAAGAAAATGTTTATACTTCTTTTTTTTTATAGAAAATATGAAGGAGTACCCGAAGAACATTTGACCTTTGACTATGTAAGACAAAGAATGCGAACGCTAAAAAAGCGATTTAATGTTCCTATTAAACTTCTACCGTTCTACAAAACATTCCACGTCACTTCTACAATAACTTTTTTAACATTTCATTATGCACATGATGAAATAGGTAAGTATGAATAAATAGAAAAGTATTCGAGAATAATTGAAAAACATAGGGTAAACTTGGGAAAGACGCCACCCTAAATTAAACGGCGCTATACTCCTAATTTAAACAGAGTATGGTGCTGTACATTTTGTGCTAAATATTTGAACGAGATGGTATCTTTATCATCAATTTTATTTATTTGCAGATGCATTATATTTTTATTTAAGAAATATTTTAGAAACAATGTTTCCAGTGAACCGAAAAAACTTAGTTTTTACACTCCCCCCATATCGAAACATACGGTTTTTGATATCCATTTGATTATCGTAATGTTTCACTTTATGTCACGCAGTGAAAATTTTGAATTTTTATTTCACTAGTGAAAAAAATGTCATAAACTGTCCAACAAATTTGTCTTAAAGTCGAAATTTGGTCGCCATTAAATTACACAAAATATTGGTCTCGGCTATGTCATACGACCGTGATTATGTTGCAAATTAATTAACGTTTCCTGTTTTAAAATTTTTATATTTACCGTTTCAACAGCCATATTCATATAATTTGGCTATTTTTGTTCGATTTTTGGCACATTACATAGATATTAGAGATAAATATGCTTAAACGTAATGTACGTAAATTATAGTAATAGCCTTATATTGCTTTAAATGGAAATTTATTTTACGTAAAGTAAAGCAAACTAATGTTTCATGTCACATTTAACTTTACAAGTTAAGATTTCACTTGAAACATGTGTGAAACATATCATTCTTTTTCATTTTCCTTGTAAATAATGAAATTTAATGTGAACTTCGAAAAATTTCAGTATTCATGAGTTGAGTGCACAAAACGATATGTCCTGCTCGGGTGTAAAGTCATATTATTTAACTCGGAAACGATGAAACACGATGAAACGCCTTCGGCTCGAATGTTTTATTCGTTAAACACAGTTGACTTTACACCCTTGTAGCACAAATAACTATTTGACAATCGCAAAAATAAAGAAATGCGAATATAAAAAATAAGCTGATTAGATTAAATGATCATAAAAAGGGCCTCGTGAATATTGCACAAAGGAATTTTCAATTGCAATAGTTTTGAAAATGGACCAAAATAAAATAAATGTAGGATTGAAAGAATGATTATGGAAGAAGAGTTCATGGCGAAGCGAGTAATTTGAGGTTAGATGTGGTTTAACGATGAAAAGAGCGTGAAGTTTAGTTTTGTGTAATCTCTACAATTTTCTACATAAATATGATAAAAACCATATTAATTAGGCTTAAAGTCCAAAATGTATGGCGTCTCTCCCAAGTTTACCCTATATTATAAATTAAATGAACAAAAATACTACCATTTTAAAGAAAGTTCGAATACCTGTTCCTTTAAATGTATATATCGACCATCCAAAAGAATACTGGGCAAAAATGGGAATACAAGAGAGCAAGAAAACGTTTGGATGCCAGCAATAACCAGCCACTTTCGCAAAAAAATTGTCGTCTATAATAGTAAAGTCGGACTTGTACTAGTGCTCTGCAACGAGACTGACTTCACATAACACGAGCGCTCGTCCCAAAAATTCGAGCGTAAAATATCAAAGCCCTCATAAAATACTCACGAGACTAAGCCATAAAATTCGATGTTTTTCGAGAGGAAGAGTTGTAAAGCAGAAAACGAAAGACTTGCCATGAATGAAATTTGTCAAATATTTAGAGTTTCAGACGACGATGAAACATGCACAAGTATCATGAGACTGACCATAGCACGAAAACAATTTTATGGCTTTTCCCCCGCTCATAAGGATCGGTCTCTTTTTGGAACGATTTCTATCGATTCGAGTGCTCGTTGCAGAGCACTGACTTATGCATACTTTTGCTCTTGTTGTGTTTGTAAGCGATTATTTCGTTAAATTATCACTTTCCAAATAAGTTTTCATCAATCTATAGTCGTTGGTCATTGCAGTCAAAACCTGTAATCGGAAAACACTTTTTAACAAACAGGGGGTGTATTGTGTAACTATTGTTCTCTTCGGGTTAAATTTTCAAAATTAGTCCAGGCCCAATTTTAGTTCGAAAAACCCGAACGAGAAGAGAGAACCAAAGTTACACAATACATGCTCTGGTCTGGACCAATTTCGTTTGAAACGTTCGTTGTCATACCATATATTTACTTGGCTAAAGAAATTTCACCAGAAAATGTTAGCTTTTCAATCACCGATTTTCTCGATCGCGTCGATCTGAAATCCTAAATAGTTCCTGAAAATGGTTTTAATCAATTAAGTTGAAGCAATTTCATGTAAATTAAACACGCGCGAAACTTTAAGATGTTGATTTATTAACGGCTAGGAAAATACTGATTAAATACAATTTTTAGCGCGATGAGAAAATACAAATTTGACACATTTCCAGTAGAACGTCGCCGGCTGAAGTTATGCGCTGAATTACGACAGAAAATAGATGCCGTAAATACTGTCATTAGTGTTGGTGTTTCACCAACTAAAACAAAAAAAAGATGATGGGGTCATCTAGACAAAATGGGCCTGACTTCTGTTTCTAAGCGGATTTGCTCTAGAGGTCTATTTTCCAGACGATGAATCATTCTTACCAAATTTAGTAATTTAATTGAGACAATGATTAAAGTTATTTATATTCAAATTTTTCTTTTAGCTTACTCCACTTTTGATGAAACTGTAAAGGAATTGATTCAAGAAGACGACATCGATCTGCACATGACTTTGGTGACTCATTTATTGCATTTGGACAAGCCAACGGAGGCTTTGAAATGGTTGAGTCATTTCAACTATGAAATGGGAGACTTGCCCATAGATATTCAGGAGTTTATCGTAAAGTCGTCAGAGAATGAAATTTTAAGTGAATCAGTTGCAAAAAATGATCGACCAAATTTCTACAAAGTGGATCCTCGAATTGTGGATATTGAATTTATAGACAATTCCGAATCATTTGGGAAAATGGTTGACCATTTGAAGGCAGTTGATTATATATCAGTGCACTGCGAGGCCAAGCCGAACTGGAACGATTTGGGCGGGTTGTCTTTAATGCAAATTGGGTGCAAGAATAAAGCATTCATCCTGGACGTACTGTCAGAAGATTTAACAACAAAAGAATGGACTCAAGTTGAAGCAATTTTAAACAATGAAAAAGTGTTAAAAATTGGTTTCAAGTTAATTTTGGATTTTAATATAGTCTTTAAAAGTAAAAAAATTGGTTTCAAAGTCGCTGATAACACAAAAGGAACCAGCTTTTTAGACATGCGTTCATTTTTTAAATTCCTTTCAATCCAACCGTTTTACGAAGAATTTATCTCAAAATATTATAAATTTGGCGTTAATTACAATTATTCACAATTAAGCGGTTTGGTAAAATTAATCTTAGATAAGGAATTGGATCATGGAACAAGATATTCAAACTGGATTCGACGCCCCCTTCGTCCAGAGCAAATCCATTATGCGGCTGCAAATGTGTGTTGCCTGTTTGAAATCTACGATATTATTAATGAATCTCTTAAGAGTGTCACTGAAGTTGGTATGAAAGAATTGATTAACCAATTTAACGATTCCCCCTTTAAAAAACCTTCATAAAAATATTGAAAATCCAGATACCTCACTGTTTATAAGGCATTAAATTTATATATGAAATATATTTGATTTTGTAAAATTCATTGTGTTTTGACTCAAATTGTGCACAAGTTTATCCGTTTGTAATTTTTAATTATTCGATAATAAGTTTTGTTCAACTGGATATCAAAGCCGCCTCCTCGTGGGAAAGAGACGAGTGTTGCTAATGCCATGTTTATGACTAGTTATTTCATAGTCCAATTCGAATTCAATCTTTGTAACCAACTTGCTTTATTCACCGAAATAACAAATTGTACACATTTATTTATAAAAAAATATTGTCTTAAAAGGCCCCTTGATATTCATATTAAATTTTGTCCTTAAAATACGATTGAAAAAGGATGCTGAAGATGTGTCCTCAATAAAATAATGTCAGTTATCAGATTTTCTAGTGAAACTTCTTTAAGTTTGAGTTTCAACAAAATTTTAATTTAAATCTATTGATTTCTGTAATAGTATAATATGTGCCATGTAAAAATATAATTCCAACCAAAAATTTACCGTTTGTTTTATGGCGATGCTTTATCTTATAGAATAGAATAATTTTGTTTCGATTTTCAATGACAGTGGGATATAGTGATTAAAACCAGTTTCATCAGTTAATTCAGTGTTTATTTGATAAAAATTAAGGATCGACTCCTTTACACAACCTCACTTTTCCATCGTTCACACTAAGCTTCCCAAACTTGTTCTCGCTGCGCTCGAAGTATAATTCATTTCACACCGCTCATCCTACATTTATGTAGAAATGACAAGGGAATCTGAACACCTGTTTTAAAGAATAATTCCGTATTTATTCAAGAAAATTACAGAGATTACACAAAAATCAACTTCATCGTCAAATCTAATCTCAAATTATCCGCCTAGCTCCGGGGACTCCTCTTCAACATTCATACCACCAGTCGTACATTTATGTAGGATTGGGAGTATAATTGAAGAAACATGAGCGAAGCGAGGTTAGATTCGATCTGATTCTGAATAATTTTCTTAAATACTTTATAAAACTGGTTTTCACATCATGACACAAAATTTTCCAGCATTCAAAAACATTCCTAAATATCCAAAATGATTTTCTAGTATTAATTAATTAATTACCTTTTTTCATAGAAAATTAAAAATTTAAAAGCTGTTTCTACAATTAAATTCATTTATTACCATATAGCGAGAAAATTATACATTATTTTTAAACAGAAACCGAAGCAATAGTAAATAAGTATTCCTCCAATAAGCCCTTGGGAGGACCAACACTTCAGAAAAACTCCGCCCAGTGGGTTTACGAGAATTTCGTCATACAAATCAAGGGTCAGTTGATTTAAATGGTCACAACAAAAGGCGAATGGAGGAAAAAGGGGGAATGCTGTGCATCTGGACCGAGTTACCGATCCTGGAGACGCACTTTACCGCGCTCATCCACCTCCGGGAACGTTACAGTCAGACAGTGTAGCAAAGCCACCCATTCGTCGGGTTGGCGGTCGAGGAGGCCTGGAATTTAATAAAGAGAAAAAAAAACAAAATATAAGAAACATTTAAATTGAAAAGTAAATTATTTTTTGCACTTCGAAAAGGTAGCTTCTCGACATTGACTTATCATGCGTCACTTTATCGCACAAGTCTAAATTTAAATTTTTTAATTTTTAATCTACGAACAAATTCGCCTCAATCCAAATTTTGCTATTTTGAGGAAAAGACTATAATATTTAATTCATGCTGTTATTACGATAAAAAACTATCCAAAATTTTTTTAAAATTAGTTTTACATGAATTTTGTTTTGGTGTAAAATCCGTTTCTCAACTTGGAAACAATGATAAACAATAACGTCACTCATTTCCTTGTTAAAAGGTATCTGGGGGGCCAATTCTAATTAATCGACTTCA
>JXOV01010658.1:0-11439 GCA_001014945.1 Clogmia albipunctata | reverse complement strand
ACTTGATTTTGTGTTCCACTCTTTTTCCGGCACGCTGTAATTAAATGGACGAAAATTATTTCTGTTTTCATCCAATTTTAATGAGGAGTACATCTAATTGGCCACCACGTTCAGAAGAATGGATGACAGTGCTTTATATTTAGAAGGCGTTAATTATATTTGGGTTTTTTATAATATTTTCTTTACAAATTTGATTTTTAAATCAACGGTAATTTTCAAAAATATTTTATGATGAATACGATTAAATATTATTAATTCAAAATTGGAGAATACATTTATTTGTAATCTACTTTTAATACGAGTATTGGCTTATAGAAGGTTAATCTCGTATTTAGCATCACTCACTAGAGCAGTATAGGTCTGGACTCTTTGAATNATCAACGGTAATTTTCAAAAATATTTTATGATGAATACGATTAAATATTATTAATTCAAAATTGGAGAATACATTTATTTGTAATCTACTTTTAATACGAGTATTGGCTTATAGAAGGTTAATCTCGTATTTAGCATCACTCACTAGAGCAGTATAGGTCTGGACTCTTTGAATGCTTAAACTTAAGTTTTAATTATAATTAATAGCTTATAAAACTTATACTTAAACATGTGAAAATTGTTTACATTACTTATTTTTGGAGTAAATATAAATATTTTGCAAATTTTTATAGAGTCTTTCGTATATTATCAAATATTTTAAAAGTAATAAAGAGCTCCTCGCNTTTGCAAATTTTTATAGAGTCTTTCGTATATTGATTTTAAATCAAATATTTTAAGATAAATAAATTAATTTTGCCGTTGTTTGACGCTTTAACTCCGAAAAAACTTTCCTTTTTTAAATAAAAACATTAAGTTTATTTATATATTTTGTGCAATAAATTTACATACATATAATTTACAGAGCATTAAGCACTGCACACTTGGGCAGAAGTATTGTGTTAAAAGATATTTAAACTGTTGGTTTGTTTTCATTAACTGGATCTCTTTTCAACCGGTCTAGGTGCTATTAATTGACTATTAAAATACTAAAAAAATAGTCATGAAAAGTCTAAAACCATTGGTTGGCGTTTCTTACAGGAATTGAGAAAGAGTTTTTTTAAAATTTGTTTTGTTGGGAATAATTTATATATTGAATATTTATAATTGTATGTTGATACCAATTTTATTGAAAATTTTGCTTTTTTATAATTAAAATTGTTCCAAAAGAAAAAGCAGCATATATAAAAAATTACAGTAAACCTTTAAAATTAATCATTTATTATTGGCAGTATTAAGAAAAACAAACTTGCTTTCAAAACTAACTGTTAACTTGGAATTGTGAATTAAATCTTGAAAGCATATATGGATAAATTTTAATATTTGTGGTTCTTTCAATCTGTCTTCTCTAAAGATACTTTCTTCATATTATTCGAAAAGAACAAAACCCGAAATCAACTAACCTCTTATTTAATATACTAAAGCAAATGCGTGGTTTGTTTCTCTGGAAATTATAGTGTGATAGTTTCTAAAGTCGTAACATAATTAGTGATTTTTCCAGAACAACGGAGCAGCCCCGTCAAAAGGGGCACTGCTGATTAGTTCCACGAAAAGCTGGTGTTTACAAGTTTGGTTTCGCTTTTGGGCGCACGAGAGAGAGATAATTCTCGAGCCAAACTAAANGAAATTATAGTGTGATAGTTTCTAAAGTCGTAACATAATTAGTGATTTTTCCAGAACAACGGAGCAGCCCCGTCAAAAGGGGCACTGCTGATTAGTTCCACGAAAAGCTGGTATTTACAAGTTTGGTTCCGCTTTTGGGCGCACGAGAGAGATAATTCTCGAGCCAAACTAAAATGAAATGGAACAAACATATTTAAGTAAGTTGTAATTTATCGGTAAATAACAATTTGCGTCCACGGAATGGCCATTAGTAGTACTTTTGAGCGGGAGGACACCAAGAAAAACATTTCAGTTCCAAGTCAAATAAAGGGAATTATTTTAATGATCGGAAATTAGACGACGCCACATCGTTCTCGTCCTGGGCTCGATGTCGTCCTGATGTCAGCGTCTCGTTGTCCAATAATAGTTTGTCCGTATTTTCTAACCACCACCCTCCCTTACTCTTAAACCCTGTATTGAGCCAAGTTGGAAAACCACGTACAATTTGTACAGGTAAATTGTATTTAGAAGGGTTTTATCGGCTGTTAAATTTGAAAACCATTTATCCAGCTAAATAAATAGCTCTAGTTCCAAGTTGCGGTCTATTAGCTCTCGACAAGAAGTTTTATGTAGTTGAGAACTTTGAAATTGTTTATTGGGGTTATTATTCCGGAAAGTTTGTTCAAACGAATATTTACGGATTAGTTAATAATTCCTCGATTTTTAAGATGACATTTAAAAATGATTATCATGATTTATTTTTCATGACAGTTTTTATTTGTCTTATGACAATTTGGTACACTTAACNTTGTGGTACGGCAGAAAAAAATTCTTTTTTTTTCAATTTTCGACTAAAATGATNCGGAAAGTTTGTTCAAACGAATATTTACGGATTAGTTAATAATTCCTCGATTTTTAAGATGACATTTAAAAATGATTATCATGATTTATTTTTCATGACAGTTTTTATTTGTCTTATGACAATTTGGTACACTTAACGTACCTTTAAAATGGGATCTATAATGTATATGATGTAAATTATTTATGAAAAAGCCATAAGATAAGCTACTTTAATATCAAATTTAGAAATTCCATCTGACCATAGCATTGGAATGTTTTACCTTTTCCTTAGTTAAGACTATTTTTTAGTAATGAAATTTTAATATCAATTGGGTGTATTTGCCCGATTTATCTTTGAAAACAGTATATTCCCGCAGTATCGAATAATAAACGATTTCCAAGAATAATTAAAAAATAATATTAAAATGTAATTGTAATAATTTTTGNATCTATCTCTGGACACTAAATTTTCTAATATTTGTCACAAATTTCAACCAAAATAAATAATTTAATTTAATTTTGTCTGACCAAAAAACCGAACCGAAAACTTAAATGCCTTCTGTGATTCTTCCCAAGAATAATTAAAAAATAATATTAAAATGTAATTGTAATTGTAATAATTTTTGAATCTGAATAATAAAGTGTATTTTGGTCCTTCGGATTGGGATTATTTGACACTTTGTTTGCAAAAAAATCCTTCAGAGATGTCCTTTATATTATAATGACAGTTATCTGATTTTCTAGAGGACCACCCTTTTGCTTGAATTTTTACATAAAACTATATATTTAATATCACCGATTTATGTAGTTATATTAGTTACGTGTACAAATTTAATGAGAATGTTAATTATGTCCCGTGAATTTGGCAAAGTTTAAATATAACTAATGTTGTATAATTTTTGCGCTTAATGCTTNCACCCTTTTGCTTGAATTTTTACATAAAACTATATATTTAATATCACCGATTTATGTAGTTATATTAGTTACGTGTACAAATTTAATGAGAATGTTAATTATGTCCCGTGAATTTGGCAAAGTTGAAATATAACTAATGTTGTATAATTTTTGCGCGTAATGCTAATCCCATTATCGCACCAATTCTATGTGAACTTAACATACTTAATAGTAAATTATGATTTTTTTGGAAAATAACTATACTATTTGATTCTTCAAATTAGGATTAAAATCTCGTTCAAGACAAGACTGGAACCGGTTATTTCTGTTAATTAAGAAAAGCAATATTTATCGGATTATTTTTAGAAATTTCATTCTCTTTAATGCTAAGGATGAATCTAAAAGAGATCAATAAAGACTTTTTAAAAAAAAAATGCAATTACATACAATTTTCCTCTATAGCAATACTACATGTAAATATGTAAATGAATTTGTTACAATGGAGTAATTTATAATTAAATTATATTTTTTTTAATGTAAAACTACAATTTATGATTTAGATACAATTAGATATTAAAATTTGACTGAGCGCACTAATGACCCAATTAATTAAATAATTTATCTTTTTAATAATGAATTTCCATAATCAATTGTCATTTTAGGGTAATTTCCATATTAATTCAATTAGTTGGCTTAATTTAAGAGAATTAATTAATTAGTCAGTATTTTTGTATCATTAATTTCCTGCTATCGACTTGTGATCGATTCTAATTGATTCATTTTGCTGTGCTCAATTTAAATTATTAAATTTCCAAGGCAAATTAATCGATTAGACTCGGAGAAATTAATTAATTAATACAATTATATTATAATAAACATGTTTTTTGTGTTTGTATGTATTTGAATCTGACTGTTGAATCCATTTTTATGAACCGCACTGTTGTTGACTCTTTAATTGCAGAGCCGCTTTTTAGAAGACGCTTCCATAATGTGCAATTCCTGGTCGCCCAGACACAATGTGAGTTGTCTATCTGTTACTTATCCATCTAATTGTTTTTCAGATTTCGTGTTTTTCTTCTTCTATTTTTGTTTTTATGTGTAGATCCTTTTGTTTGTTTCCTTTGTATTTCAATGAGTGCGTGCTTGTTAATTGGTGTTGTAAACTGACGATCAATCGCAGTGGCCAGATTGATTGAGTTTGGTTTGATAATAGCTCTAATTTTCCCTGTCCACTTCCCGATAATTTCCCGAAAACCGCGACCGCACAACATATGGCTCCCGATTCAAGTCACCTGTGCTAAAGTTTTTTTTTTTCGATACATACATGTCACCTATATGCCCCGTTCTTTACCCGTATTAAGCAAATTCACATACTTGAGGTGTAATTATGTTTATTATATTTATTTTACGTTATTCATGTTTTGTATTTAACAAGGAAATATGGTCACATTCTCATCAATGGGACAGTTGTTTGTATTTCATTGCGGAAATTACGAAAATGGGACATTAAATATTAATACAGGTTTATTTGTGAAATCCAAGATTTGTTTAAATTATTATTTTAATTTTTTATATTTGTTTTATTAAACGTTCATATCCATTTATCCTATTCAATCTATTAAAATCATAAGAAATTTATAACGTAAATTAGTTTTGATAGTAGCCCAACAACCCCAAACGTTGGACTAAATTAATTGCAAATTCTAAACGAGTCCGTAAGTTTTCGAAATAATATTCCGTAACAAATCTTTTTTAATTTATAGTTACTTGGAGATGTGTAGAAGGTATTTATTTTTACACAATGTGAAAGAATTAAGAAAGAAATTACTTTAAAGAAAACTCTGGTGTTCAATATTGTTTTCTTATCGTAAGTGTTTTATACGAAGATTTTCCAATTTAAAAAAAAAAAACAAATAAGAAATAATCTTTACTAAAATATTGGGTTAAATTTTTAAGAATCAATTCCTACATTAGAGACTTTACTTACTTAATGANATCAATTCCTACATTAGAGACTTTACTTACTTGATTACTTAATGACTTTTAGGATCTTTTATGTTATAATTCCCTATTTAGTATTTTGTTAGAAAAACAAGTTTGAAGATATTAATAAATATCTTATGTGATCAGGACAACCCAAATATTTAATATCTGTGTGTTAAATTGTAACAATTTAAATGGTTTAATGAAAATCTTTTTACAATAAAATCCAATTGGTTTTATTTAAAAATTATTCGATTTTTTTAAATATCAATCAGATTAACAAAAATCTATTAATTTCTGTTGAAGATAATTTATTAGTAAGTAGATTTTATGAAGCTGTATAGCTGGAGGTCTAATGCATAGATGGATGGGCCCAGTGGCTTTTGCATAGCGGCTCTTCCATCAAATTAAAATTATTAGTTTGTTTCTAAAATAGAGTGAGATTTAATAAATTTATTTGTCAAAAAAATATTAACTCTCATTATGGTTAAATTTCTTACAAGTCCATTTAAAAGTTTCGTTAAGGCTAGTGCTTTTAAATATCTCACAAATACTAGTAGCCTTATATCAATTTATATAAAAATGAAAAAAAAAAATGAATTTAAAAGCGATAATTTAGTTCGATGAATCTTAGTTGCGAAATTAATTGATGTTGCAAAATTAGTTATTCTCATCTGACCTTCTATTTGTTTTTAATTCTGTAGAAGGCTTTTATGATTGATTGTGCTGCAAATACCAATCTTATACAAGAACCCTTTAATCGGGATCTTAAATGAATGAAACAATCGAAGCCATTTGTCATATTTGTGCACAGTTTTCAATGTGCGATTTATTGTGTGACATATTGTCGGTTTCCGAGGACGAGGGCGAGATTCTCCCCCCTGGATTTTAATTGGGCCTTACGTGGAAGTGGCCACTTCAACGTCGATTGATTGTGGGAAAGGGGTTGATTGCGTTTTATGATTATATAGTGGGCCGATGATTATTTCAATGGGGTTCTTCCGAGGAGAAGGGAGGAGGTAGGGGTGTGATGTCGCCGGCAAGGAAATGTCCGTTTAACTGGAGCGGAACCCAGAAATCGGTAATTTGTCATAAGAGTTATTAAAAATTATATGTTTGTGTTGGTTTGTGTCACGAAAACCCCAAGCAGAATTCGGAAGGCTTTAGCTCTGCGCGACGTGGTAAATATTTCCGGCCACGTGTGCACACTGAAATAGAGTGTGGTGGGCTATTTATTTACCTTGAAATCTACAGATCATTATCAAAGGGAAGAGGGAATTGGTCAAAACAATTTATTTGATCACCTTTCTTTTATTAAGTGTTCAGTCGTTTTATGGGTGATTAGTTTCTTTTTTCGTCTTTTTTTATAATGAATTTGACAAAACCTATTTAATAACGAATTTAAAATAGTCAAAATGTTAGTAAGACACATGCTAATTATTTATACAACTAAGTTAATATGCTAAGGCGTTTCTGAACATTAGGATTCTTTAATGGCGAGTGTTTTAAGAAGGCTCTTGTGCTAAGTGACGCCTGTCGATCATGTTTCATACTAAATGTTATTCATTAAAAATTAATTAACACAAAAGTTCTATAATTTACATTTCAAACGATTTCTATTCTTAGTGTTTTTTTTACAAGTAGATGATATAAGCGAGTTATTTTTCACATCTTTCTTGGCACATATAGTAGTTTAAATAGTTGCTCGCACAAATGATTCTTGTTTTTAGTGTGAAATTCAATAACTATTTTCATCAAACTGATCGAATTTATATAGAACTAAGATTGGTTTACTGTTATAACCGTTATGGTTTTAAAATTAATAGATCATTTTATGAAATGCATATTTAAAATCTCTCTTTAAAACAAGTGATTGTTGGAATGGATAACACAACATTAAAAAATTATGCATCAATATCCACCTAAATTAAAATATATTGCTTTAACCTATTCTCATATAAACCATATTCAAATAGATCAAATGAAATCAATAAGACCCTAACCTAGGGCAGTGGATTATCAGGAAATCTCGGAATCTGTTGTCATTATGAATAGCACTGCGTCAGGTGTTTGGTTGACCTTATAATTTGAAATTTGTATCCCGCCAGACTGGAAATTATGTCAAAATATCAATTTTTTATGTTGTTTTCAGTCATCGCTTCTCTGGGCTTGGGTTGGCTTGTTGCCGGCACACATCCCTGGGCCTCGTCGTTCTCTTTCCAGACATCCCCAATGAATATTTGATAATATTTATTTATTTGTTGTACGCCTTTTTTCTTTATGAATAATTCCAAAATTTATTAATAAGTAAACATGAATGGGCTAGACATTGCGAAAAATTCGTCCTTGAAGCGACGAGGAAGAAATCGAAAAGGAAGAAGAAGGAGATGAGCTTAATAATAAAGAACGTGTCATTAATGTTGTGTCATGATTTTCGATCAGAACTTACCTTACCAAGGGAAAGGAAGGAAGGGAGGATCTGGACAATTAAAAATGTATCAATCAGACTGAATAATTAAGAATATTTGTACGGGGATGTGTACTGGTGACTGGGTCGCCGCTTTCGAGTCCAAATTCGGCCAGACACCTCATAAATATTTCACGGTCCGCCTCGAGACCCAATCTAAAATTAATAAAAAGCTGCGCTGCTGCTGGTGGATGAAGGGCAGCAATGACTTTGGCGAAATCGTCCTTACGACGACGATGACGATCCTAACTCTCTGCCGTGTGCGCGCTCTGCTGCTCCTGGTGATGATGATGATGACGATGAAATATTCAGCAATTCGCTGAATGATGTATGATGAAAGTTGTCAACACAATATACATAAGTACTTAACGGGTTTTTTTGTTGTCTTCTTCTACTGCTTTCCGGTAAAATCTAGTTTCCTTTCGTATTGTGGTTTTTAAATTTTCCCTTAAAGATGTTTAAAATTGGAGTCGTTTAAAGGGATCAGAAGCATAGAAAATATAACTCATACTTAAAACATTAAAATGAAAGCCAAAATGTATTTTTTTTGTTTATCTTAGCACTAAATTTTCTATTCAATTGACGATGCTATTATATTTTCGTCAATTGAATAGAAAAAAATGAAACCTGAAAGAATCTAATTTTTCAAATTTAAGCTGATTTTGGGAAAAATAATAAAAAATTTTCATTGAGACGTTTCTGAACAAAACAATAAAATAAAGTTCCCAGCATAATTTTTATAAAAGTGTAATGAAGAAACTTTTTTCGGGCTGGAAAATGACCGTCCGGGATTCGATCCCACAACCTCCAGGGTGGCAGTCCACGGTGCTAAACACCACACAGGGGTTTATCTAACATAAATAAAATTGATATTCTAAAATTGTTCTCTTGTAATTAAGGTGTAAAGATGCATAGATTTATTTAATCTAAACTTTTCGCTAAGCAAATATTAGAGATAATTGGAAAATTACTGGCATACGTGTACACTATATACAAAAGGTAAAGACTATAGAGAAGTTGTGTAATGGCGAATAATACTTACTATTTGTGATTTTTTTATATCAAATTGTTATTATTTTTAACGAATTTCCCATAAATTCCCANGTGATTTTTTTATATCAAATTGTTATTATTTTCCACGAATTTCCCATAAATTCCCCAAAATTGAATTGAAACAAACATTTTTTTGATACGATTTAAAATCAAATTTAATACGATTAATATTATTTTAACATAAATTTAATTTGATTTATATTATGACATAAAAATATCATTCTTAAACTGTCTGGGATTTATTGGGCTTTTGTTGCCTTATATCACATTCCTTAAATACAATAAGATAGGGAATATTCTTCCATTAAAAACTTTTAAATAATTTAATTAATTGTGCCGCTCAATTCATAATTTAAAAAGTAATACAACTAATTTCAAAAATAAAACAAAAAGACAAAAAACTTATTCGTAAATTTGGCTGTGTTATAAAACTCATAAAACCGTCAGTAAATCACCTTAATGGTCAATTAGGTGGCAAGTCAAACACTTTACCGAAAACTGCCCCTAAAGCAAAGCGATAAATGAATTTCCTTTCCCTATCCAACTCGCTGCTACACAGCTAAAGAAAACAATAGTTCTAGTCGGTTTATGAGAATTTCTAAACGGGACTCACCTGTTTTCTGAATTCGATTTGCAGGGCGACATTTTCTCGGGCCTAAACGACGGTATTTTGAGTCGGGCGGAGGCACTGGCGGCCGTGGACATGCAGAAGCACCAGTCCAGTCATGCTCACTCGCAGATGTCCACACAGCTCAAGCACGACGTCATGTATCACCATGGAATGGGCGGACCACCTCAACGACCTCTTCAGGTGAGGAAATTGTTACTTGTCTTTTTGCTCTGTTCTCTTTCCTTCAACCCTAATCCACTCAGTATTGCTCGATATTGTTATGAAAAATGTTCAGCTAATATTTTTTTTATATAACTAAGGCAATAAAAAATATTTTTGAATAAAGAGTTATCTTAAAAATCAAGAACTTAGCGAGTGGTGTTTTAAAAAGGTCTTCTTGTTTTCTGCGCTGTTTTATACAAGTTTTTATTATGGACAAGATTTTGTGACCTTCAATCGTCTGAAAAGGAAGAAATTCCATTTATTTTATAAAAGGATAGTTTAATAGCCTACCCAAAAGTTTAACTATGCTTAAACAGTTAAATACTCCACATACAAATTAATTTCGATTTCATTTTGTTGTAAACGAAAATTAAATGGATGAATTGTTATAAGTCTATACAAAGTCTGAAAATAAGAAAAAATATAAATTTAAAAATCAAACTATGCCCGTATGGACATTAACGCGTTAATACATCAATATTCAAATGAACCTATTTTTGGGATTGTTCTACTTCTGTTCTTACTATTTGGCAATGAGCAATCAAACAAATGGTTCATTGCGCGATACCCAAATTGGAGGAGCACGTGTCTCTGGTTGTCGTGGACTGTGGCAGGCGCACGTGTCAACACTCTCTTGAGGCCCACTAAACAATTTGTATCCGCGTTTTTATTTAATCGCTTCCAAATTGAAATGTGCATTACAATTAGTGGAATTGGTCTAATCGAATCAGGGCGCCGTGAATTGAAACCCGATTTGGTGTGGTGCCAATAATTCTTGCTCGTGGCCCAACGACAATAAGTGACACGTAGTTTACGATTACGACACATCCATTGTTAAGCATCTCTCTGTCTCTGCCTAACGCCACAACGATCTTCTGCAAACCATTATTGATTGATAGGATTGGAGAGTTGTGTGCCGAGGGCGAATTGATTAGGTTAATGGCTTCGTGATTGCGAAATATGCAGAAGAACTTGTTGTAATGGTTAAGTAAAAGATATAAAATTGATAAAATAGAAAACATTGACCCCTTATAAATCAATTTATTTTATAAATATAATTAAAGTATTTTGGTCCTATTTTTTTAAACTATACTCGTCCAATATATAAAAGATACAATATACTTATGTATTAAGGTACTTGATATTCAAGTGTTACTACAAAAATTATTTGTTTTCCTATAAAAATGCAAATATTGTCTATTGTCGCATTTCACTAAGGATAAGTTTTCCTGCTTATAATTCGTCGTTCCTCTATTATTTGTTACCGGGTAGCTCAATTAAAATAAATATTGAATCATTTAAGTATATATATTTTTTTTCAAATTAATCGTTTTCTAAATTGTTTCCTTTTGCATGTTCCCAATAATTCTTTTCAAAATTGGTGATTGATTATACGCTTCTTTTGTTAATGCCTATACTTAACCTATCCTATAAAGTAGCCAGACATATACTGCCCTAATGTGCAGTGCTACATGGCAGGACTACAATATTTTTTTGCTTTCCTATCCAAATTAAATATTTTCAGTAGTGCGATAAAAATAATACATAAAGGAATTCAAATGAATGTTAAAAAGTTAGCCTTTCAATGTGGAATTACAAAAACAACTTTGCGCACTATATAGTGATGTTAAATTTCACCAAAATTTAATTCAATATCATTTCTTATCAAAGTGTCATCATCATACTTCAGACAATTAAAATTTAATTTAGTTTGATCTCCATAATTATTCTAATT
>JXOV01010657.1:0-14122 GCA_001014945.1 Clogmia albipunctata | reverse complement strand
ATAAATCTGCTTAACTGTAATGTAAGTAAATTATATTAATAGCCTTATATTGCTTTAAAAAGAAATTTATTTTACATAAATTAAAGCAAACAAATGTTCCATGTCACAATAAAATAGGCATTTGCCTTATGAGCAAGTGGTTAAGAGAAATTCCAACCGTTAACGGTAACTTTACAAGTAAACATTTCATTTGAAACATTCGTGAAACATGTCAATTATTTAATTTTCCTTGTAAATAATGAAATTTATTGTGAAATTATAAAAATTCTGTACTCATGACTGGAGTGCAAAAATCGTTATGTCCTGCTCGGGTGTAAAGTCCTGTTTTTTAAATCGGAAACGATGAAACACTCGCCTTCGGCTCGAATGTTTCACACTCGTTTCACTCGTTAAAAAACAGTTAACTTTACACCCTTGTAGCACAAATAATTATTTTTTTTGTTTTCTTGCTAAAAAAGCTTAATTTACACCCTAGTTTGACAAATATCTGTTGAATATCTAATTTACTATTTTTTTTCATTTTTATGCTGACGGACGAATTAGATATTACTGTTATAATATTTATTTTCTGGTGGTTGGTTTTCATCTAAAAAATCCCTAATGGTGATTTTAAATAAGAAATGATGATTTAGCGGTAGTTTTTGATATTGAAAAAAATTTAAATCATTATCTTCCTAAATTTGATATTTTTCATAAATTAATAACTACCGTACCAATATTGAAGCAGTATGTGTAGTGATTGAAATTTGTTTTTCAAATTTTTATTTAAAATTTTAAAATATTAAAAGTTTTAATTTCTAAATCTAGAGTCTTGAATAAATTGTTCCTATTATCGAAAAACATTTTCAACAAAAAGTTAAACCATGTGTCATGGTCTACATAGAATATAAATATCGTTTCATATGAGAAACAAATAGTAATATATTCATTCAGTTTTAATTTTTCAATGTGGATTTTAAATAGCCTTAAATAATGATATTTTGCATCAAATAATTTAATATGATAAAAATAATAACACGAACCATTTCTAGCCACTTTTCAATATTAGTATTGCAATTTGTAATTCTATAATTCTTGGATTTATTTACTAAATTTATTACAAATAATTCGTCTGTCTCGTGGCCGATGTGCTAACGCATCCGGCTGCCTCTTCGGAGTCAAGGGTTCGATCCCTGGGCGGGTAGGATTGACTGGATCCTTTTTCAACTGGTCTAGGTGCTATTAATTGACTAATAATACACTGAAAAAACAAAGTCACCGAAATGTCGAAAACCCGTTGGTTGAGGTTAAGACCCCCCATGTTCCTTATAGGAATTGAAAGGGAAATTTATTTATTACAAATAATTCGAATTTTATCACACTGTGATGTTTTAAAAACAAAATATTAATTTAATATAAAAAACAACCAATTCTATTTCGCTATAAAAAAAATCATTTATTTATCTCTCTTCCGATTTCTATTTTTATTCAAATATTACGCACCATTTTTCTTAATTCTAAAGAAAATTCTGGAATTGAATAGTTCAAACATTTAAATAATAGCTTTAAGAGAGTATTTATTTTTTTTTTTCATATATTAAAATAAATAAAATTTCTTGTTTTGGTGTTCTGTTTTATTTGAATTAAATATTACATTTTGAGTTTTATACTTTTGTAGTACCATTACTCGGGTAATGCTGACTTTGTCAAAATATTGTATTATTCTAAATTTTGTCTTCAAAGATTAAAATTTTTTTTTGCAATTTCATATTGAATGATTAGCAGTTCGACAACGATTTAGGTTTCGTAATGCGACACTTTCTCGCACATGTTAAAATTTGGAATTTTCATTTCACTAATGAAAAAAAGAAATAATAAAAAAGCATAGTTAACGAACAGTTTTCTCTGCAAGTCCAATAAATCAACTTTAATTAATTTATTCATTTTTGTTGCTTAACATTGATATTATGACACTCACATTTGGTCTGTCAAAGTCGTTATTATAATTCAATTGCTTTAAAGAATTCTTTAAGGCACATGTACTTTTTCTTTATTATTAATGTGTGACTTCCTTAAAAAAATACAACATACTTATATGGTCGTCAGTTTAGGCGTGGTTTAATTGTGATTCGATAGTGTAAAAAAATAATAATACTTAATTTATTTAAAACTGCATAATGATACGCATTATTAAACACTCGTTCCTTCTTTAAGGCACTCGCTTCGCTCGTAGCTTAAAACAACCCTTGTGTTTAATAATGACTTATCTTATCGACCTTGTTGTATAAATAACTATTTTCTTAAAATTTATATTCTTATTCAAATATTATGGATATTTTTGCTTATTAAAATCAAAAACTCTGGTACTGAATAGTTCCAATATTAACAACCAAAAAGTGACTTTAAGTGACTTTTTAGAGTAGATTTTTAATTGACAAATTTTTATCTAATAGAACATAGTGATTGACGTCGAATGTTTTAATTAATCAAATATGTGAAAAGAATTTTTTGTTTTTTAATTTTATTATTTGATTTCTATTGTTTTAGTACAATTATTTTGAAGAACATACTTTTACTTATACAGATGCGGATATTATCAAATTATAGATATATTGAAAACCTGTTCATCAAACATTTAAAAATAACATTTTAACTTAATTTAAATAAAATAAATAATATTTAAATATTAGTAATTAAAGCTTCGTAATCCTTAGAAATAATAGAAAATTTAATATTTTATAACTTTATCAAAAATCTTTTACTTTAATGTGGTTGAAATAAGAAAAATTGCCTGAAATGTTTAAATTCCAAATAAATGGAAATTGTTTAAAACTGAACATCTCTTAAGCAATTTCTCAATTTTTATTGTACTCAAAGAATCTGACAAATTGCGAAGCTTTCATTTAATTTGTCATGTGAAGCTTGAATTCTAAATGTTTCATAAATACGGAATTTGAAGGGAACGCATTTTTTATGCAAATCCCCGTCTGAGTGCAAAACTGCACGAGGAATTCGCACCACTTTGCAATCATTAGACGTGATTAAAAATAGCGTTGTACGGGAATTACATACTTATGAGCAGTGCAGTTTTCACTGCAAAAAGTCGTTAGTTAATAACAATAAAAAAGAGAGACTGTAATAAAACATCTAGCTAGGCCTGAAGCTAAAACGAAGAAAGTGAACTCTGTTAAAGAGTCCATTGACTCGTTTTTCGATTCAATTTTATTTTATTATTCGAGTAGAAGAGTTGTTGCTGGAGAGATAGAAGAAGAACTTGTACAAGAATGCGATTTCCAGCCAGGGCAGGAGGAGAAAGAGAATGTGCGCTTTTTCAGACTTTTATGAATATTGTTGAATAAATCCGCCATTATTAATTCAAAAACAATTTCGCTAATGGATGGGAATTTTTAATTTTTATTAGTATGAAAACTATTATATTAATTTCTGCTCGGGCAAATTAAATTGAGTGGAATTTAATTAGTGAAGCGCCATAACTTTTTCTTCTTCAGCTGTTTTTTCTACTTCTGTTTTTGTTTTTTTTTTCTGTGTATTTCTGAAGCCATCTTTGGTCAAGGTCAACTAATTGCGTTTATTGTTTCCGGTCCATGTAAACAAGAACCTGTTCCACGGTCGTTCATTCGTTCTTCTCCTCCAATTTGACACACTTTCGTCGCGGCTTCTTCTTCACTTT
Organism: Clogmia albipunctata; assembly: GCA_001014945.1. Taxonomy (NCBI): domain Eukaryota; kingdom Metazoa; phylum Arthropoda; class Insecta; order Diptera; family Psychodidae; genus Clogmia; species Clogmia albipunctata. The sequence goes on along the minus strand of JXOV01010657.1, from coordinate 10,452 downwards.
AAGCCACCAATTTCTGGTCATCTCTTAAAAGTAGAACCATCGCCGATCAAAGAATATCTCGACTCTCGACCAAACAAAACGATATCGACGCGATTATTCCGTTATTCTTCTCTCTTTAGCTTCAACTTGTCCATACGCTTGTGTACCTGTAAAGACCAGTGTGTGGTTAAGGTCATCAGTCTGTGATCGGCCAGTATCACCGTTAACCCATTATCATCCATATGACGAAAGCGGCTTGAGATCAATTAGGGTTACTAATAAGAAAAAAGAACAGTAATGTCTTGCCTTAATAATTTTGTTTTATTTGTTGATTATTTAGAACGAAAATATAATAGAAATAATTTCCTAAAAATTGTATTTAAACTTCTTATTACGAAAAGTAGTTGGATATGAAAACTAAAACACATTTATCATAACTCTTATTTAAATATTTAATATATTCAGTTTTATATCTAGTTACAATCGACTCCCGATAATTCAAACTCGACATTTCTAAGTTGCAAATTTGTTCTTGCAATATTTCAGCAGCCGTTTCTCTAAAAAAATGTTACTGAGCAATCTGAGCAAATCACTTAATAATTCGAATTATTTATGTGTCCCTTGGCGATTTGAATTATTGAGATTCGGCTGTACTTATTATTGAAATATTTACAGTAGTATCCGGTTAATTTGACTCTGCTTAGAGCGCGAATTACATAATGTTTTAAAATGAAAATTATTTTAAAATAACCGGACATATTGACGTCCGCTGAGTGAGACGTGGTATTCTCTTACTTACGATATTATTATAAACGGGTTGCACTGTAATTCTTTGGTATAATTTTTTTTATTTAAGCATAAAATATGAGGTTTTACTCAAGTAGTTAAATATAACATAAAGTCAATCTAAAAATTTAACTTAATTTATGCAATTATTTTTAATATTTATTGGTGTTTGGAAAGTATTACTTATTCTACTTATTTACAAAGAAAAATATAATTATTAAAAATTTTTGAATGATGAACAAATTATTTTTTTTATTTTTGCAACGAGTTTTATGATTATTATTCTTGTTAAAGAAGCAATGTTAACAATTTTAACATGATACAAAAGGAAAACAATTCTGAAAACGTTTTAAACACTTTTTGTATAAAATCACCTTTAAATTCAATTATAAATTGATATAAGCTTAACTTTTTTAAAAATATCTCAGAATAGAATAACATGATATGAATTAAAATAGCCTCGGGTTAGCAACCCTAAATCAAATCGCAGACGAAACGTGTAAATCTCGATATAGTAAATACAGATTCTAGCCAATAGAATTGGAATGGACTCTTTTATTCCCGTTATAATTAATGCAACAATCAGGTGGCTAATTGCTCATGCCTGCTGGATGCTCAAGTCCACTGAGCTCCACCAGCGGATACCACCTCAAGGCAAAGTCCGTGGTCGCAATAATATTAATTTGTGCAAATCCAGAACTGATAATGAAATCCAGAAATTCCCACTCGGTCATTCTAAGTAATATCACCTGTGGATTCATACAGTGAAATAGTTGGCTTTATGCAACTGTTTCGAATTCTGAAAAATGCAAATAATACATATTCTTATAAAGAAGTTTCAGTAAAACTTTTACAAGTCAAATTTTTGGTATTCAATTTTAGTTTTGGAAAAGTCGAAAATATTTTATTTTTGTTTAGTGCATCCCTTTTTATTGAATAAAATTATTTTTCTTACCCATTTGTCAAATTTCAAGTAAAATATTTAATGTTGTTCTCAGTCCTTTAAAACCGCAAATTATATTTTAATATCACTACAATAAAAACAACCAATATAGATTTAAACTTGGATTAATTAATCGTAAAAAGTATTTAGGAAAATTGAATGAATATTTCATCCAATTAATCGTAAACAGTATTTCTAAAAATTCTACAAAATTATAAATAAATTTAAAAATAAAATATAAATTCCGAAAGAACATTTAAAAGAAAATGTTTAATTTTAATATTAAATTGCTCTTATAAATTCAATATTAAAATAATTATTGCACTTAATGCATCATTACTGTAGATCATCACCTGGTTCTCTGTCTCTTTCTTGTGGATCTGTTGTTATTGAGGTTCTTGCTGAGTCCCGTGTTAAAAGTTAGTTCTTGACTGAATCCAAATTCCAACCAGTTCTTGTTCTGACTCTGCTGAATTAACACTCGTTTGAAGAGCTCTCTGTCTCTGAGAATTTATTTAAAGATGCGGTTGAGTGGTGTCGTTCTGGTGGTGGTGATAACTGCCCAGATTATCGCAGCAAATCCCGTGATTGAGCCGAAGAGCCCTGAGGGGATTACGCCTCCGCACGAGGAGCCTTTGGAGCCGAAGCCGACGACCGAACCCATTGCGGAGCCAGTCACCGAGAAGGAGGATTTGTCGAGTGCTGAGCCCGAAACCGTTACAGAATCGATAAAACCCGTTGACGTAGACAAGAACAAGCCCAACAAAGAGGAGGAGGATCCACCAAAAGGGTTCGTCGCCTTCGACCAGAGGCAACATGGTAAATTCAACATTCGCGCGGATTTAGACAATTTTGTCATTGTGCTGATTCCGCAGTCCACGAAATCACCTCCGCTGTTCAATTTGGGAGGCGCAACAAGTGGAATTCTGCCCGGCTCCGGAGCGGGGGCCTCGATTTTGGACTTGTTCACGCGCCAGCTCATTAAACGAAGCCAGGTTCGACGCAAGCCGTATAGCAAGTACAAGAGCCAATTGAGGAAAAAGTACAAGAACGAATTGGCCAAGTACAAGAAGACAGCCTCTTCTGCTGAAGAGGGACAGGAGGAGAGGGTAGAACTTTCAAACAACAGCGTCAAAATGGTTGAGAAAGAAGAAACGTCGGAACCGTTGAACAACTTGAAGGAGTCGGAGATAAAGTCAACTGCTGCTGGTCTGGCGATTGCGACAGCACCGACAAATGATCAAAAGGGTTTGGATAGTTTGAAGGAGCAGAAAGACAAAGAGGGAGACAAGTACCGGATGCAGACGCTGGAGAAAATCGAGCGGCAACTTGAAGTGCTTCTGGAGCGCGTTAAGGCGAGAGAGGCCGCTCTGGAGGGCGTCCAGCAAATGGAGCATTTTATCGAGGGCAGAACACCTTATCGGGTTGACATCTCCAGCCTGCACACAGACCAGGAGCCAAGAGTGGACTTGATTCCGAGCAAAAATAAACCTCTTCCCTTCCGCCAATTTCGAGAGGAGCCCATTTTGGAGATTGGAACTCACAGCCCACCGCCCAAGTTCTACCCCCAGCACTGGGCTTTCCCCTCGCAGGAGCAGCAGCACCAGAGAGCCGGGCCACTGATGGTTGCCTTCAGGGACGCTAGATCTCTTCCACAATCTGATGGTAATGAAATCAAGTCAAATTCCGTCCAAAATCAAGCCTCAAATCCTCAATCTCGCCTCTTATCCGACCCCATCCTGTTTGACTCCAACTCTAGTCCCATTCTTAATGAGTACATTGATGATGGCTTCCTTGACCTGACTGACACCCAGACTTCTTTTGACAGTCTCAATGTCGACAACGTAGACAGGAACGAGGCCTTCAACCAGGGCTGGGACCTGAAACTCGTCGGAGCCGAGGAGGACTGTGGGCCGGACCGGAAACGCGACAGCTACGGAATTTGCCAATTTGTCCCCGTCTAAGCATTTAAGTCATATTTTGTCATAAATTCTATTTTTAAGGTAAATTAAGTAATAAATTGTTATAAAAGAAATGCTGGTGTTTGATTTTTAAGATAATTGATTTGTGTTTCAGATAATTTAGGTTTGCCATTTTATTGTTTATTTATTGGATGTCGTATGTATTGTTTTTCTCTATCTTAACTAAATTATAGTCTATCTTAATTTCATTTATTAAAATTATATTGAAGAAAAAAAATCAAACAAGTCGTTTATTTTTCATTTGAAATTTGACCGTTTTTATAAGTAAAAGATCAGCTGTTCAGCATCTCAATATTAATTAAAAACATCTAAAATCAAAACCTGTTCTACTGCATGATTCGCAAATATTTGACAATAAAATGATGAGACTTTAATTAGTTATTATACTGATATTTTGTATGATGTTTATTTACTTCTTTTAAAAATAAAAAAACAAACAATATTTTTTATTGAATTCGAGAATTCGTGAAACCGAAAATTTCTGGAATTGAAAAAAAATTGAATTGGTTTGTTTATTTGTTCAGAGGTGCGCATAAATATAGTTCACATTTGCATAACACACCGTATGAAGTAAAAAACCTTGTTTATGGTATAGTTCAATAATATTTTTATATAAATTAAAATTTTTGCATAATATGGACGTCACGTAATGTACTAACTAAATATTTCCAGAAAAATTATTTTAAACAAATGTAACTGGTTTAATCTTATCAAGTCAAATAACTATTTTTATATCGCTATCATGAAACTAAAAATAAATATTTACAACAACTTTTATATTAATTAACCTTGAAATTAATTCAACGTGATGTAAACTTCATTTAAATAATGAACAATACGCTTGAGTAATTCCATAAAATAGTTTTGTTTTTTTTACAATAACATTTGAACGGACTAACACCGCAAATACTTTAACCATATTACTTTTAATTTTTCTTATTTTATAAGCTATGTAAAACATATTGAAATGCCAAAAAGTACTCAATATTTTGTTCCTTTTATTTTAATTGTTTTATTATATTTTTGTTTACCATTTGAATAAAAGTTTTAATTTAACTTTTGAAGTTTTTCATTGTTTATGTGTTTTATTCAAAATGACCAACTGAGACATGTCATTGACTTGGTCATTTTTTCAAAGACTTGTTAGTCTGTCAAGTCATTGGAAATGACGTTTTTGACCAACTCTAGCGAGTGTTTCATCGTTTCCGAGTTAAAAAACAAAACTTTACACCCGAGCAGAACATAATGACTTTTGCACTCCACTCATGAGCACTGAAATTTTTACAATTCCACATTCGATTTCATTATTTACAAGGAAAATTTAAAAATTGACATGTTTCACAAATGTTTCAAGAAAAATCTTAAATTGTACAGTTACCGTTAACGGTTGGAATTCAAACAAATATGGTTTGTGTCTTCTTAACTTCTTGGTCATTAGGCAAATGCCTATTATATTGTGACATGGAACATTTGTTTGCTTTAATTTATGTAAAATAAATATCCATTTAAATCAATATAAGGCTATTGTTATAATTTACTCACATTACAGTTAAGCAGATTTATCTTTGATATCTACGTAATGTGCCAAAAATTGAAAAAATAGCAAAATTATTATTATTACTCTAATGTTCCACACTCGTTTAAAGCAGTTGACTTTACAACCTTGTAGCACAAATAACGATTGTTTAAAATTTCACAATTATAAAAGAATAAGTACCTGTTAAGGCAGATACATATCTGTTTTTATTTGAACAAGTTTTCGGTAAACAAAACCATCTAATTTCTTATGAATAAAAACAAATTAATGTTGAATATTTTATTTATTCAAATTCAAGTTAAAACGGAAAATTTTGTTAATCAGTAATATTTGTATTATATAAATTAATAACATATTTACATTTATTTCTTAATATTTTTACATATAAATAGTACGTAATTTTCCAAACAAAAAAAAATAAATTTTGAAACCTGGATTAAAAAAGTTTAAAAATTATATAAAGCAACAAAGACAGGCATAGAATTCACTAATGTGGAACAGTGGAATAATATATTTAACGATATATATATTTAAAGTATTAGATTTAGTATTTTTTAAATTTATTTTAAAATGCGTATTTTTTTTATAAAACACGTTCGAAAAGCATAATTAGACATGATGGTCATTGTAAGCCGCATGGGTAGCGAGTGTTTCAAAGAAGACCCATTAATGTCTCTTCTTATGAAATCCTGAAAGTTGAACTCCAAAGTTAAATTTTCTTTAATGTTTGTTTAATATTTTTAAAATAGTTTTGTGTTAAAAAATCTTTGTTGTATCAGTTATTTGTTAAATTTTTATAATTATGGGTTAAAATGGTGAAACTGGTGAAACTGGAAAAAACGCCTTGCTGGGAGAGATACCAGGCTCCTCCTAAATCAGTGCGTGTAAAAGATACGAGCACATGTATTCATTTCTGTATTTTAAAGCACCTAACAGGTCCTCATCGTCTTATGAAATTGACCGACTTAATAGGATTTTGAATGTGATGAGTACATAGAAATTAATTTTTGTTAATAAATTTTTATGTTAAGAATTTAGTGTTCATGATACCTCAACTCATAATTTTAAAAAAACAAAGACTTTGTTAGTTTTGCAAATTATATTTCAAATTAATTGTCATAACATTTTTTATGGTTAAGTTATATGGTATTTACGATTCTTACGACAACATTTTATAATCCCAAAAAGATTCGCCGAAATGTCCAAAAGCATTAGCAGGATTTAAATTAAATAAACAGGATTTAATTTTTTGGATCTTGGGCAAGAATTCAGTGTAGTTTATTTTAACAGCAATTGTCAGATAGAACTTTGTGTATATTCCCAAGTAGCTGTACATATGCTTATGAAAAATAAAATACAGAATGGACCGTCGACGAGTGGTTATTGTTAAGTAAAGTCTGAAATTCAAATTTTTTGCCGAGCAAACATTTCGAATATGCAAACGCTTTGTGACAATATGAATATTCACATGTAGCATTGGTATAATGTTCGTGTAGTTAAACATTTCATATATGCAGATAAGTTGGAAATTTTCGGGTAATGTAAAAATGCGCCAGTGGAATTGAACTGGGACAGCAGCAGCAGAACAGCAGCCATAATAACAGCACAATGTTGGCTGTAAAAATAAGCAACAATATCCTCATTTCAATTTTACGCTTTTGTTGTAATTTTTGCAAGCGGTTTTATTGTCCCAATTTTTAATCGAATGCCTTTATTAGAATAATAATAACAGACAATATTAAAAGTGATACTGCAAAGTGCTCCTTTTATATAATCCAAATTCAACCGCATATACCACACACATATAGAATTTGAATAAAATGACGCCTAAGATACTGAAGAACTAAATTTTTGTAATATAAAACTTGTTTTACATAGAAAGTATTACATATAAATAATTAAATGGACTTTAAAATGAAACCATTTTTTCTGCTTAATACAAAGTCCACTAATGGTCATATAATTTATTATAATAGCAAAGCCGCTCAATGTAGTAAGCCATCCAGATTTTGATGTCAGCTAACACAAGTATTTTTTATTGAATTGAGAAAATTACTATAGATAAAGATAATTTTCAGAAGCACGAATCCGAAAAAAAAATTTAATAAATGTAATAATTGTAGATTTTACAGCTCCTCAAAGTTAGCATGCCCTTAGGCATTCCCAGGTCTTACAGCCAGACGTCTTCACCAACAAATTTACACTTAACATAATTGAATTAGTTTTATTGCAAAATGCTTTATTTGAAAATACAATTTATAAAAGTAAACATAATATATTAATTTTACATCTGGTAAATTACATATAAATTAATAAAAACAAATTCATAATTTTGGTATACATTATTAACGTAATTTGTTTAATCTGAACCTAATTAAAAGACGTTAAGTGTAAATATTTTAGTGAAGGTGATATTAGATGGGAATACCTAAAGGTGCGCTAAATTTGAGAAGTTGTAAAATCTTCAAATATTACTTATTTATAGAAATTTATGTTAATAACGGTAAGAAATATAAATAAGAGTTATGAAATATTTTTTTAACTTTAAATTTTATTGGCATATACTTTTTAATAATTTTTTAAAAAAGTGATTTTAAAAAATAATTAATTTTCCTTTTTTTCCCGAATTAATCATTAATCAAAGTGTGTACGACTAACAGATAGTTACTTTATCATATTCCATTAAAATTGTTTTGTAAATACTTTAGCCTAATATATATTATCACACAAAGTTAGCGTGCCTAAAGGCCCGCCTGGACATTTAAAGGTTAAATCCATTTTTCAGGATTTTATATAGTAAAATCTTCAATTAGTTACAATTTATCAGTAAACATGTCTTTTAATAACCATTTTCTGGCAGAAGTTGACTATTGGCAGAAATATCTCCGATTTTAAATGAACTAGAAACCAACCGACTTGAATTGAGGAAATATGGATATCGTTTTCTTGATTTTTTACTCGTACCATATCGAATTCAATTGGTTTCTTAAAAAATTTTTGGAATTTGTAACCAAATTCTGTCTAGAGTAATATTGTTATTATGTTTATAATAACGGAAAAGACATATCACTGGAGTACGTTATCTTTTCAGTCGCCAATTTTCTCAATCACGTCGATGGAGAAATCTTAATTGGTTTCTGAAAAAAGGATGTAATCAATTTAGTCAAAAGTTTTTCAATGTGTTCGTGTAAATTAATCTGGACAGTTGATGTTAATTTATTTACGGCCGAGAATAGACAAACGAATAAAAATTAAATCAGTGCTCATTGCGCTTTGCAAAAATGAAAAAGGCCTATTCGAAGCATTCCCAGTCGAAGGCGCCTGAAGAGAAACAACGGTGATCGAATAGAGCCGGAAAGAAGTCGCCGCAATAACTGTCATTAGAGATGCTTTCGTCACAATATATTTCGGTACAGAGAAAAACGATAATTCATCATTTAACACACAATAATATGGTCTTGATAAATTTATTACATTTATTTAAAAAGAAGTTTTTGCGACAAAAATATCACAATTTTTATACGTGAAATTCAAGGTTAATTAAGATAAAGTTCGTGCGGATTTTCTTTTGTCTGATTCCAAATGATTAATGCACACGTATATTTTTTTAACTGTCTTTACTTGAGGAATTTTCAATATCTCTTTTTTTACAATCAAAGAAACTAACGCTAATAGATTTTTTCGATTATTTCCATATTTCGGCACCAAAAAGCTTTCTTTAACCATTTTATTGAACACAATAACAATAACATACAATAATATTATCTTAAATAGTTATAACACGTACTTAATGCCAATAAAAGTTTTTTTTCACTAAATTCAAAGCAATTTTGTTAAATCTAATTCACTTCCCACTAACCAACAAGTATGACAGAAGGGGGATGACGTATTACAACAAAAATAATCGGCTTGTCTTATTATGTTCAGCGACTTTGATAAAATCATAAAAATGAATTACAGCTCCTTCAATTACCTTTCGTTACCACTACAACTACAGATTACTGGGACCTTGTTTTTAATTTTATAGTATTTTCATTTGAAATTTTGAAAAATAATTTATATTTATTCATTTTGCTTGAAACTTAAATAATTTGCGTTTGTTTTTGGGGGTGTCTATAATGTTTCAAACATATTTGGAACAATGAGCTTGGTAAATATCCATTACCCGAATTAAATGCTTTTACTGATTTTACTAAATTAAAGATTTATTACTAAAATTTGGACAATAGAATTTCCTAGATATTAAATTTAGTTTTCACAAAGGGTTATTAATTTCATGAATATAAAAAAATATATTTTTATTATTTGTAAATTAAATAGAGAAAATTAGGCGTAAAAATAGAAAAATCAAAATACAAAGTAAACGCCTAAGAAATACACTCAAAACAAGATATCTAATCCTATACACACCATAAATTTTATTTTACGCACTAAAATCATAATTTAATAATGAAATATTACACTCGGAAAGCCAAAAACCTGTTTTTTACAACATTCCGTCCGAAACAGTTCATAAGTGCTTCGTTTTCAACAGTAATTAAATATTACACAGAGATATGAAATTATTTTCCATTAGGGCCAAGGATAATTTGATAAAATTGTCCCCAGCGTTCGCAAATGGGTCCTGGTCCACTTTCGCAAACTCTCTCCTTGTCGCCAGCTTTTTATCCAATTAAATTTTGGATAATTTTACCTGCGACAAAAGTCGAAATTTCTGACGGTAAGTTTATTGTATTATTATTTGTGCCCCTAATGGAAATGTCTTGGAGAAAATGGCCAAGTAATTTGTATGTATCACTTAATACATAACAATTAATTGCATTATGATTTTCGAAAATAGTGCTTAAGGGATTCATTTCGTAAATGGACAGAATGCTCGTTAAAGTTTATGAATTTATGTTCAATGAAATTTACTTTAGAAATAAAAATAATAATAACAGACAAGCTTTTTAATTAATTAAAGCTTGAATTAATGTTTCAGATTCTTTAATAAAAATTTAAACATTGCGAAATCACTATCCTTGTATAATGGATGCCAAAACAGTTTCTAAAAACATTTTATGCATTTTTGTAGCATAAAATTGATTTTATGACACTTAAATTTGTTCTGTCAAAGTCGTTATTATATTTTATTTTCTTTATTATCAATGTGTGACCTTCGTGAAAGAAATCAATCAAATTTAGATGTACTTCAGCTATGTAGGATTTAACTGTATTTGCGGATG
>JXOV01010632.1:0-55774 GCA_001014945.1 Clogmia albipunctata | reverse complement strand
TCTAACTTTATGCGGTTTTATTGTTTGTTATCATCGAAATGCATTCGATTTCTGAACCCATTATTATTCCTAATTTGGCGATGGTTTGGTGTGAAATGAAGTTTTGGGAGTATATACACTCCATTTCACTTGTTTAAGGACGCTAGTTGTTTTAGTTTATTGGAATCATAAAACCCCGTTTTTGGTTATTTTTATTAAATGTTTTAGTTTTTTACGTCTTATTTAACAAATTTCAGTGATTTGACATTAATATTTTTTCTTCAAACCTGATTTTTTAATCAATTATAATGACAATATCGTTACTTATGAATTTATTTAAGAACCCCCTTCAAATATTACAAAACTATATAATAACGCAATCAAAACAGATTAATTTTATTATTTAATATGATTACAAGCGATATTATTGTTAAATTATATGGTAAGTTGTTAAATTTCTGAGCTTTGGTCAAATGAATAATGGAACTCAATTAAATTATTTCAGAATCTCAGACAAAAAAACGCTATAAATCATAAACTATTGCTCCTATCTTCACTAATTATAATTATTAAAAGCAAAGAGTTTAGCTTTATTAGCAGTTCTTATATAAATTAAATAATATCAAAAACAGTTCTATTTCACTATTTCAAATAAAAAAAAAAACGAAATTTAAAATAATGACAATAATGACAAATATCATACTATTTCAATGTAGTCAAGTGTAGTTTTTATACATATCACCCATACAATGATTTAAAGCATATGAAAACATGTTTGCACGATAAATCTGAATAGAAATAATGCAAAAAGCTTACGATTAATATATAGTGGTTCAGTTTCTAAGCTCAAAACAAGTTGATAATCAAAAGAATGGTCCATGAAATTCTAAATAGTGATTATGATTAATTGCTTTGAAGTGCAAAATAATAAAAATCTATTATTGCAAGTCGTAAACAATTGTTATGAACGATTTGAGGATATCTGTTACTGAATGAATGCATAAAATGAAATTAAGTGATCATACAAGTATTTCAATTGTAATGTAAAAAATTTACATAGTTTGGTTTTAACCCGTTTACATTTTATATTTGGTATACTGTTTACATTTTAAATGTACAAAAGTGATTTATTGATTTATAACACGTAGCATTTTCGAAATATTTTTTTTTTAATTTAAAAAGAGAAGTTAATTTGCTTAACTCTTAATAACACTTGTGTCATTAATCAGATTTAAGGTCCAAAAACAACAAATCGTGATATTAATTACTAGTGCATTAAAATATAAATATGTCGCTTAAGCAAGAGTATAATGAATAAAAATCACTTACCTTTATCAACAATTCATTAGTTTTTTATTGTTTAAAAAATAATTTTTGATCTTGATTGTTCTTCTTTAAGGCTGTCTCGACAGTGAAGCACCTTTTTTTCCTATTTATTTGTTTTTCCATAAGATCTTATTCCATTATTCTTCAGAGGTCTTCATTCTATATTCAGCTTGGATAGAATACTTTTCTTTAAAAAACACTTAAGGCATTTGTTTATAACAGGGTCAAGAGCGAAGGGCTCAAAACCGCGCGTTTTTTGTGCGTACACTTAATCAAAATAGTGTGTAAAGAATTGAAAGGGAAGGGTTTTAATCCACAACTAACCCTAAGCAAGATGAAAAGTAACAGTCTTTCAAAAAAAGAGCGTGTATTCAATAAATGCCATATTTAGAAAAAGGTGGTTCTCTTGACCCTTTCATAGGATAAAACTAAGAGGAATCTATTGTGAAAACCATCTCATTTTAAACAACATTCTATAAAGTAGTCAATTCATATATATGTGATATATTTTATTATCATTTCAAAACCAATAAAATATGATTTAATTAATGAATGAATTTCCTTAAAAAATAATAATAAGTACTTAATGAACTTTCGAATAAAATTTTTCCCTTTACAAATTAAAATAAATGATTTTTATGCTCCCATCATCATGGCTGGCATTGCGGCAGGCATAGCTGGTTCGGCAGGAGCAGGGCCAGGAGGTGCAGGACCAGCGGGACTAGGGGGACCCACGGGACCTGGCGCAGGAGCAGGATTAGATCCAGTATTGGTAATGTTTAATTGACAATCCGAACAATTTACTGAAATTCAAATTAAATACAAAATTAATAAATCATTAAAATTAATTAAATAAAATTATTCAACTTACTATTGATTGTTGCATTTTTGGCGTTATCATCCTCATAATCATCATCAGAAAAAATGTCAAATATACTATCCCAATCAAATGTTGCCTACAAATTTATGTTTTAAAAAAATCATTGAATTAAGACATGAACAACAATTTTGACACTTTTACTCACATTACTCAAATTAACTCCAATTACGATTAAAATAACCATTAAATTAATATGTTTCATCTTCAAATAGTTCACGAAATATCCAATTTAGTTTAAGTTCAATTATGCACTAACCGTCTAAACCTAATCGATGTTCTTTTATACACTTTTAACTGATAAGATGCATTTTAATGGGCTATTCCAACGCATTGTTAGTAAACGAAATCGAAATTAAATATTGCCTTGTAACAGTTCCAATAGTGCTTAGGTAAGATGTGTAAAAGAATAGTTAAAGGAAAAATTATATGTTTGTATTCAGTAAATCATTTGAAAATGTCTAATTTCCATTTCAATGGCTTTCTACTGTTAAGATTTTCATTTTGAATAGAATAAATAAGTTGTATATTTCCTTTATGTATTATTTGAGTCTCATTGCAAATTTTCACACTCAATTAATAAAGAATAAATTTGATAGATTTTATTAAAGTTATTTTATATTAATTATAGTTTTTAAAATACACTCCATTCCATTCTTTTAAGGACTGTTTCATTTTAAATTTTAAATAATATCTCATAAAATATTAATTAAAATGCAATTCTTTTTCAATAGATGAAGATTTATTCATTGATAATCGTAATGGGTATTGGGTAATTAAACAATATTCTAGAATTATTGCAAATAATAAAATATCGCGAAATTAATAGTGTAGTGTTCTCTACATATTAATAGCGTAACATTCTTTTAAAAGCAGTTAATATTTTCGACAATTGCAGCTGAAATAAACAGGTTTTGGTTATTTATAGTTTTTTTTATATCTTTAATGATTTATCGCTTACATTTTTATACAAACTTTGTTAAGGGCAAAAATGATTAAATTTGCATTTCTTCACGAAATATCCTTAAGTATTAATAATTTTTGGTATCCTGTTTAATTATTAGATGTGAAACAATAGTCCTTTGGCAAATATTACCCTTTACTATCAATAACTACAAACTTTTTAAGCAAATTTTAATTTTAAAGTGAAGTGTATGTTAATTATATGTCCCTTACTGTATAAGTATGAAATTCAATAAAAAAATTTAAATCATTCGATTTTTCTTACAAAAACCACACATTGTTCAGAACATTGAGTTTTATTGAAATAAATTTATAATTGTAGATTATTTATGTAATAACAGAAGTAATAATTGTTGTTGTTATTGTAGAAGAGGTATCATAATCATATTCTATTACATCATAAAACATAATTGTTGTTGCTGATTTGAAATTATAATGGATTATTTCTTTGCTTTTGTTGTCGATGGCGAACCGGAAGAATCGTCGAAAGTGTCCTGCCTTTGCAGCGGTGGATTAGACTTGAGATGGGCCGGGTTCGAGGCGTACTCTGCTGTCGATTTGAGAGTGGTCGACGACACCGAAGTGGTCATAATATTGCCTCCACTTGTGCTGCTGGTCATCGAGGACGAGCCGGGGACAAGGGCTGGTAGAGCTTTCAGTTCTGTGGTCGATTTTAAACTTGTCGACAGACCATCGCTCGATGTCAGTGATAGGGACAACGGAGACGTGTGATCTATGGATCCGATCATATCTGAAAAGAAATATTATTTTTAATCGAAGAAATTCTCTCTCTCAATGACGAAACGGTTTTTAATTAACAGAGTTTTTCAAATTTTATTAGAAAAAATGGGTAGTCTGGAGTTATTTGAGTAGATTGGAGGGATTGATTAATGTATAATAAATTTCCCTTTCAATTCCTATAAGGAACATGGGGTGTCTCAATCCACGAGTTGTGACTTTTTATTGATTATTACCAAATAAGTCATAATAGAGTAGAAAATATAACTTTAAAATAAACTATTTCATACCAATCTTATTTGAATCAGAGGATAAACAGTTTCCTGGATTTTTGTACAATTCCAACAGGTGCTCCTCCATCTTTAATATAATGGATTTCTGGGCGGCATATTTACTCTCCAAAGCCTGAAAAAAGAATTCAATTAGTTTTAAATAATCTTATAGCATCACAATTCAACACAAGTTAACCAAAGTATTAATAAGATTATTTAATAGTTATTAATAGGAATGTGTGTACTGAGGGCTTTCTTATTGCAAGTAATGTTTGTTTGCACGACAAAGGAGAACAAACATTTTACCAACAATAAACAAACTAGTTCACAAATGACTAATTTACACCTATTTTTGAAACTCTTTTCTTAAAAATTTATTTTGAAATAGAGATTCAGTCACTTTGTTTAGATTTTTTCTTATGGTTTTGACAGTCAAAACATCAAAATTGAATGTAGTAAGACCAAATAATATTTGTTCAGCAAAAAAAACCTTTGTGTCAAAACACTAAATATTCCGAAAAATACAATATAATTACCGTGTCTTCTGTTCCAAAATAAGATGAATTTACTGACGATTCTTCAAAATTTAACTCAAATGAAAAAATATACTTTAGATAATATAAGCCATTCATATTGAGATGTGGTGCAAAAATAAGACACTACATAAGGAATTAAAAAATAATTTTAATTAAAATAGAGTTTACCTCGAACTTTTCTTCAAACTCCTCCTTGACAGTCTTCAGGAGCCGTTTCTGATCAGTAAACGAAGACTCTCTTTTCTGAAGAGTTTGTTCCAGATCAGATATCTTCGCTAAAGATGTTTCAAGGAGAATATTCTTTTTGTCCAGATCCAATTTGTATTTGTCAAGTTCGTCTTCGTAGTGCAATTTTAAATCATTATTTTCCTGTTCCCTGTCTTGAAGAAATTCCACGTCGCACAGTCTATCTCTCCACTGTTTATGCAGTTCGCCCATTAGAATCACCTCCGACTGCAATTGGGTCAGCTGGTCATGATAGTAGCTCGCTTTGGACGCCTGATTACTTAAACTGGACTTTTCATTTTGGAGGTCAAACAGTTGCCCGCTGACTCGATCAATTTCAAGTCTGTTTACCCTATTCTGTCGCTCCTCTTCTGCTAATTTGGTTTGAGTTTGGTCCAATTGCAATTTCAACTGTTTAATCTCCTCCTTGTCGCCTTTAAACATCTTTTTCCAATTACTTAACTCCTCTGTCAGTTCTTTTCTGTCGAAGGTGAACTTTTCTTGGGACTGAATCAGTTGCCCTTTAAGACCGCTTACTTCATCCATAAGTTCATTCACTTGCATCTGGAGGGTCTCATTATTCTGGGCCAGAAATCTAAACTCCTTGCTTCTCCCAAACAGGCGACGATTCCTTTCTGCGTGCACCTCTCTCTGATGGCGCTCCAATTGAAGTTGACAAATAAGCAATTGGATTTGGCTTCTGTACGTCTCTTCAGCATTTTTGGCATTTAAGGCATTCCGTTTAGCGACCCCACTTTGAATCCATTTGTTTAAAATGTAATCCGGATTGTGAATTTTATACCTTTCCAAGTCCGGATCAGTCGTTGAGGGCTTCTTTTGTTGGCTTTGATTAAATTCACCCGATAAATTCACCATTAAATCGTGATAAGCAGCACCGTCCTGGCCGCAAGCCCCTTCACCATCTAAATGCATCTTCTCTTCTTCCGTAGGTTTGATAGTTGCTGGAGCTCCAAGTTGTTTGAACTCCTGGATTGAAGTGGGATCCGGCATGTGAAGACCTCCAACACTGCACGGAGAATGGCTCAGTTCGTGTTGGCTCGGTTCAGGAGCCATTAATTTTTGGGAATCCTGATCTTGATCCGATTTTCTCACAGGAATCGCCTCAGTCTGGACCGGCAATGGAGAAATGACACTTCCAGGAACTTCACTAGATTGTTGTGGGGTTGGTATATACCTGAAATGCAATTTTATTTATTAATTCCAAAATATTTCAATAACACTTACAGTATTTAACCTAACATGTAATAATTATATTTAAAATAGTCAAACGTATCAAAAAGTTAATAACAAATGAAGTATGAGAACGGCCTGAAAAGTAACGGCGAGAAAAAGCGTATTGACAATTTTTTCAAAAAGGATTATTCTCTCAATCCACCCACGTAAGTAACCAATTGAAATATTTTTTGTTGCAATTCCTTACTAGTTTTAATCTGGATTTTTTACTAGTGAAAAAAAGATATTCATATTTGTCTCAATATCGAATTTCAGACACTATTTTGTTCCCTAAACTGCACAATTTATTGGTGCACATGAACTCAGAAACGATGAAAAATTCGCTTTGCGGACTGATTTTAAACCCTTGAACAAATAACTATTTTATATGTTATAGATTGCTTGATTCTTTTACCTAGGCCAAGGCCTTTCCTGGGTGTATCTAAAGGCGGTGACCTCTTTCTTGAGTGGCGACGAGGGCTGAGATCCGCTCAAAGTGATCGCCCTTACAGTGTTCGAACTTTGGGGCGGCAGTCTTGAGTCCTTCATCGGGGTCGTTTCTGGGGTGGCTTCGATCGCTGCCTCAGGCGGGGAGGCGCCTCCGCCGATCGCCGCGCCAAGGAACTGGTTGGCCACCACTGGAATATTACTGGGTGTGCTCGACATGATGCCGTAGCCGCTTGTACCTACGTTCGAAGACGAGGACGACTGCTGTAGGATGGCGGGCGGAGGGGTCGTGAAAACCATCTTGCTGGGCGTCCAGAAGGAGTCAAACCGCCCTGAATTGGACTGGCTGCTCACGGATTTCACCTCCAGTCGGTTCAGAGTGGTCAGCTCCCACGTTGTCGTCGTAATGGTGTTCTTCACGTCATCCTCGCACTGATGCCTGTAGGAGTTGTCCCCAGAACTCGACGAATCAATCGCGTATTTGGCACAGTCCGCAATCACGTCGTGCGCCTCCATGTTCCTCCATCGCTTCCTCTGCAGCTCCGAATCTGTAGTATCTGTAAACAGCATTGGATGCATTCGAACAGACTCCAAGAGTGGAAATATCGTGTGAATGAAAACCGCCATTTTCTCCGGATTATTGGCATTGTTCGTATACTCGATTTTCAGATAGTGAACAAAATTGCAAGGAAACATGCCGTAGAGTCGCTGAAAAAAGATATAAATTCCAATTTGGAGGTGACAAATTTGGTCGTCTGCAATTTTTCTTGGACACTTTGGACTGTTCCACGAGGCCAAGTAGCTGAATATCTCAAATAAATCGCTCAGATACTCCTTCATTAAGTTTGGAACAATTGGCAGGAGAGTGATTAGGCACAGCAGACCGCTCATTATGGGAATTATTTCACGTTCCGTCTAAAAACACAATTATTTTATTTTGATAAATAAGAGTTTATATAGTAAAAGCTCCTTAATTGCGAGGTTTCCTCCGAACATTTGAAAGGAAAAAATTCCAATAAATACATCATAATCTACAATGATTGATCCTGGAAAAGACCTGTCCATCTTCGTTCCTTACTAGTGGATGTTTATAATCATTTTCTAACACTAAAAGTAATAGATTTTCGAATTTACAATATAAAAATTGGAATTAAAATTCAGAATCGATAATCGTCTATTTTAGGCAAATGATTAATAACTGCAATAGAGTTTGAATGTCAGATATTTTACTAATACGATATGATAACAGGTTAAACGCGCTACCGAATGACGTTATTACATGAAAATCAAATAAAATCTTCATTATATTACAAGCGCTTTAATTTGATCAAACCAGAGTCAATGTATGTTGGTCTTCTAATGATTTTTGTGTTTATGTTTACTATTCATTTTGCAAAGATCGTAGCATTCATATCAGGGATCACAATCCATATTATCCATTATGATTTTGTAAGTACTACATTCCGATCAAATCCGAGAATACCAAAATTTTAACAGCGAATAAAGGGATTGGTCTCGATTTTTTAATAAGCGAATAACGAAACCACGAATACGGGAACCGCGATTAAGGAGCTTCTACTATATTTTACAAATGACTCACTTTAAGCATCTTTAAAATGTCTTTCATGAGACTATGGGTGGCCACTCTGTACAACCAGGTGGGGTGCCTCATGATAATGTGTCCCAGAAGAGATAGGGCGGGAATTTTGTGGTTTGCACGCATCCAATCCGAAAGTCGGTCGAAAATATATTTGTCATGAGGTGCTTGTACTTTAACGAGGACCTCCACAATCCGAACAGACTGTCGCTGGGCATAGTAGTCCATCACCCCTTGGACGAGCCAGGGATCTTTTGCTAGACACACGAGGAGAAGGAGAGATAAAATCAATCAGTTTTATTCAAATTAATAACATCCTCTGCTCTCTTACTCGCATTAAACTGATCAATCAGCTTCTTTTTGGCCTCCTCCAGCTCGAGCTGGTTCTTGGTCTCGAGATCATTGAACAGCTTTGCACAATCCATCTTTTCCGTCCGTTAGCAGACAGTTTAGCCACTTGTTTGCTGTTCTATGTGAATCTGGGTTTCTAGTTTAAGTCCGGAAAGTGGATATTATGAAAGAAGTCTCGAAACAGGAGAAGATTAGAGGCACACAAATTACAAAATATCGTGTTTTTCTGGACCACTGACAGTTGTTCAATTATTATTATTAATATTATTGTTTTTGTTTACAAACACTATTGAGGTTAGTTTTAAGAAATTATTGAAAACTCTTATTTTCATTTATTAATGCCTATGTAATACATATCTAACGTTCCTTATTACTATTTAATAATATATATTCCATTTATTTTTCTTTAATGAACGGTGTTCAGAATCGTCCCGGCTAATTTTACATTGAATTTACTTTTCCCAGTTACAACGATTTATTCAAAAATCAGTCAAAATGAACTGTTGTCATTGAATTTTGAAATGTTTACAAAAATTCTAACCCGAAATTTCGCTACAAAAAATTCAGCTAAAGTGTAAGAATTGCTTAAATCAGTCTAGGAATGTCTTCTAATATCTTTTTATCTCCTCAGAGCGAAATGGCAAAGTGTGGTTGGCTTGGAAATCCATGCTCAAATATCGGCCAAGTCAAAGTTGTTCTCCGGAGCAACTACAGACTTTGGATTGCCGGTAAACACAGCGGTCTCCCTGTTTGATGCTGCTATTCCAGGAACCCTCCCAGTGTTAAATGAGCAATGTGTGGTTGCTGGAATTAAAACTGCATTGGCTTTAAATTGCCAATTAAACTCCGTTTCTATGTTCGATCGAAAACATTACTTTTATTCTGACCTACCCAGTGGATATCAAATAACTCAACAGCGACAGCCTCTCGCAATAAATGGAGAACTAAATTGTCTTGTCTTTGGCCCTAATCGTAAAACGTATAGGAAGAAAGTTCGAATTCATCAACTTCAACTAGAACAAGACAGTGGGAAATCTTTGCATGACGATATTGAAGGAAAAAGCCTAGTGGATTTGAACAGAGCTGGAGTACCGTTAATGGAATTGGTATTCGAGCCAGATCTAAGTGATGGCGAAGAAGCGGCTGCTCTAGTTAAGGAATTAATCTTAATTTTAACACGTCTTGGAACTTGTTCATGTAAAATGGAGGAAGGGGCTCTTAGAGTCGATGCCAATGTCTCCATCCATGAACCGGGGACAGAGTTTGGAGTAAGAACAGAAATAAAGAATATTGGTTCAGTTAGAGGTGTTGCGAATGCGATAAGCTTTGAAATTCAAAGGCAAATCGACATGAAAAACAGAGGAGAAGAAATCCACAATGAAACTAGGGCCTGGAATGCCGCAATCAAAGAAACTGTTTCGATGAGAGATAAAGAGGTGCTCCAGGACTACAGATTCATGCCAGAACCCAATTTACCGCCACTGCATTTAAATTTAGATGAAAATGTGGTTTCTCAAAATAAAATTAATGTCGCAGATATTAGGAAAAATATCCCAGAACTGCCTGAAGAAACGCGAGTTAGATTATGTAATGATTTCAAATTGCCATTGGAATCCGTTATTGTACTAGTGGTGAGTTTGCATTTTACTATTTAAAAGTCATTGACGTTATTTATTAAGAAAACAACAACATAATGTAGGGTTTTCTAATTTAGAAATTGAAAAAAAAAAACGATTATTATTTAAAACAAATCAATTTTAGTTTATTTCTTTATAAAGAGGAAAGTATTCCGTTAACTAAAACAAAATTTCATTCAAAAGTCCTTATCCTTTTTATAAAGTTTTTCAAGATCTATCCTCACATTTGCCAAATTTTACTTTAATGCCTTAAATCGATTGTTCTGTAATGTCATAAACCCTATTAATGTGTTTAAATAATAAAGAAAAGTATATAAATGTTAAATCACAATATTATTGTAGTGAATTGTGATGTCAAAGAACCAAATATACTTAAATTTTGTAAATTTTGCATGCAAATTATTTAACATTTTTAAAGAAATTTTTATCATTTTTCACGTTTCGTGGAATCTTTTGTTGTTTGTAAACATTCCTCTTAATGGTGAAATAAATATCCATTGATGTTTTTGAAAATGCACTCGATCTTTTAAAATCAAAACATTCGAGATTAAAAATAAAACTTAGAGGAAAACCTATTTTCATCCAAATGTTTACTGTATGTAAAAGAATGTTTTACCTTATAATCAACGTTAATTCAATTTAATTTTTTACCAAACAATAATTAATATTAAATTTGGAATATTTATAATTATTAAATCATTAATTATCCAATCATAAAACGATAAATATTCCAAATAAATCTGTAGTAAATTAAAGCTTAATAACCATCCCGTGTTAATATCAACTTAAGTTTAGTAAAATAAACTTTTGAAAGACGCTGATGCATTGATCTATTTAACCATAATTTAAAAGAAACGCACCTTTGAAGATCATGAACGATAAAGTTCAAAATATTAAACGCTTGACTGAGTGCTTAATGAAACGCAAAGGAAAACGAAACCACAGAAATTAAAATAAACTGTTGTCGATTTCTTCCAGAACGAGAGTTATTTGTTGGATACTTTCCAGCAAATAATATCTCTAAAGGGTATCGTGAACCCGAGGAAGGTGGCCAACGTATTGATAAATGACCTGATCAGCATCTGCCATAAGAACAAGCTAGAATTGGAGGATTGGTAAGTCGGGTTTGTTAATCTCATCGTAATTCTTTATTGCGAAGCGTTTTGAACATTTTTGATGGGGTTTCTCTTATATAAAAACATATAAATTCTCCGGACAATTTACCTTATTATTACTACTCTATTATTACAAATAAAATGCATGAAAATATAAGCGCAAATATCATGATAAAGGCTACACCGATTCCAGCACCGCTGATAATCGCCGTGTATTTCTGCAGCATTGTGGCGGTTACATTGTAGCAGCCGTTGTTGTAAATGTTGTCCAGGTTGGGGAAGCTAACACAGGGCTTTCTCTGGCCACCGTAAATCTCCTGACAGCAGGACTCTGGCACCTTTCCCTTCCAATCGCGGTAGTAGTCAACGCCGCAGCACCTCAGTCGGTATTGGGTCTGGTCCCAGGCCCGTGTCACGTACTTCCTGTTACCATAAAGACGAATGCTGGAGATCATTTCCTGGCGCATCGTTGAGGTGACTTTTTCGCGGAACACGAATCCCAAAATGGCGCCAATCAGCATTGTGACAAAGATCACAAACAGAATTATAAAATAAGTCAGCAGCAGTCCCTTGACCTCCCTCATGGCGCCCATATAGCCCAGCACGGCGGTTCCCAGGGCCAATAGCGCGGTCACTGTCATGACATAAATTGCACCCGCAAACAAATTCGTTCCCAGCAATTCGTTTGCATAACTGTTGTCGATTATGATCCACAGACCCAGGCCGAACACAATCAAGCTACCCAGCTAAAAGGCAACACAAATATTAGATCTTTAAATGAAATCGAATAAAATATAAATCTATTTACCAGGATTATTCCGTTTGTGACGAAAAGTCCGTATTTTACGCCTTTTCCACATCCCTCCACACCGCCATCGTAACCGCCTCCCATTTTCTGCAATAACATTGTTCGTTAGATTAGTATCGGGGAAATAGTTGTAGTAATGATTAAACGAGATGTGCAGTCGTGGAGTCAATAGAAGTGCCCAATTAATTATTCGAAAAATGTGTGTCAGTGGTAAATTCAATTGTTTGAGACGAGCCATTTACACCTTTTGAGAAATTTATTCGATTTTAATCGCCAGAGAAAATTACTATTAATTTATCGTAAAACGATTCAATTATTTACAGTTTTTAAAGTATTTAGAAGTTTATTGATATTTGAATCGAACTTTTAATTTATAACTTATCTAATTACAATTATAAATAAACTATAATTACTAAAAGTACAACATTTTTAAATATAATTATAAAAAATAAGAAATAACCATCCGTGAAGTTCAAACCAGTTTTTAAACATTAACATATTGGTTACAAATAAATAGTTGTTTTATTATAAAAAACGCAGTTTAATTGGTCAAATTATTATGCTTGAATTAATCAAAAATGTAGTTAATAAAATGTAAATTCTATTTGTATAATAATTATATTACAAATCAAAACCAGTTCTTTTAAATATTTTATTTATCATTTAGTGTGACGAAGATAAAGCAAATAATTAAGCCAAGCAATAATATATTCTAAGAAACAATTCTAATTAAAATATATTTCTCACGAATGGAAAATTATATTCGGCATCATCTTATTGTTTACAAATTAGTTGATAGTTTTTATATTTGTACAATTGTTGTGACTATTTTTTCTAAATACATAGCAGCATGTTATCTATATGCTAGTAAAACAATAATTTTTAATATATTAGAATTTAATGTTTTAAATTTAAAAATATTATACAATTATTTTGATAAAAAGAAGACAAAAAAAAACACATTTCAAGTAAAACTCATTTTCAATTAAGTAAATGCTTTTATATAATGCTTATGCTCTACATGTAAAAGGAAATGAAGGAATGGTCGCATTCTCAAAAACAGTTAGTGTGTAACGGAAATCATTTCTCTTTCACCAAAATGAATTTTGCACTTTTATAGAATTTAGAATGTTTCCTGTTTGTTTAATATTAAATAAGACAATTCTTTTAATAAAACTATGATACCATAACCAGAGATAAATTTCCTGTGACAATACAACCACAAACATCTGAGTCATTGTGGGTGACGTAAAAATAAACGAGTTATGGACCAAATAAAAAAAAGTCGTATTGAATTAGCACTTGTTCAGATAGAGTAAATTGATTTACTATTTTTTGCATCGTAATTCAGTAGCGGTATGGCAAAAATTGTACTTGAAAAAGAAAAAAAAACAATACTCGTTTATTTGTTTTGAAAAAAAATCGTTTTTCTCTTTCACATGTTCAATATGTAAATTGGCTTCAATTCCGGTGTTTTCGAATTGTCTTACAAATTCTGCGTTAGATTTCACTACGCATTTTCCTTTGAGCAATTTTACAACAAAATAAAGATTAGATAATCTTCGTTCAGAGAATGATCCAACATCACCTCTCTTAATTCACGGTTTTTGAACATTACCAACAACAACTTCAATTAAAATCGAGCCCTTTGTTGGCCTTCACTGTCGTCATAATCGCCCATAAAGACCTGGGCCATCGACGGCATCGTCATCGTGGTCTGAATGACCTAAATTTGGGTAAAGCGATCCGAGATCGTCATGTAATGCATAATTTTTGGTGTCTGAATTGGTCAAAAATGTGTCACAAACGCTTAACTGGACATTGTCTATTCTACACGATGAATTGAGAGAAGAAGGTGTAGTATGGAAACGGTGACACGAGTCTTTGAAATGGTGCGACCATTTTAACGGTGAAGACCAGGCACAAGCAGCGACAAAGATGACGGAAAATCAAAAGTGAAAGTCTGCAAGAATTCATATAGCAAAGTAATGTGTCGACAGGGGAAATGCGTCGAAAACATTGGATCTGGATTGACCGGTAATAATCGTAGAAAAAGGGCAGGTATAAGTCGTAGGAAGTGGCAGTAACCACACCCAATTATAGATTAATCAACCGATGATGGAGTAATTTGATACAATCCCCCTATGAATAACTTCTTTTTCCATTTATCCCCAACTTGGGAAAAAATGAATAAAAATCGCGTAAAATTCTTGCGTGTTAATAAAATGTTACGCTTGTTGTTGGTGGTTTTCTCTTCTTCTCAAGCCCATCCACAAAGCACAAGCTAACAAAACAGCTTTGTGAATATTTTTATGCTTTGGTTGTTTGCGGAGAGCAAAAGCGAGAACGCCAAGGTAAAGGTGAGTCGCGAAAAATGATGACGCCATTCTTGGAGCAGCAGCAACGGCCAAAATGATTTTGTAGGCGTTTTTAAGAGAACTCTTCTCAAAATGGTCAAACAATGGGCTCTGTTTTCAAACGGAAAATCGAAAGTTCTATGATTTTGAAAGTGCAGAGGTCTTTCGAGGGCTTATAAACAGGTGTTGGAGCATTAAAATTGAAACCACATTTTTGTTTTCATTCACACAAGCACAGCATAATTGTATGTTGGTATTTTTATCCAAAAGAGGGTATCTTTCAATTCACCTTTTTTCACTGTTTTATAATCCAACTTGGCCACTCACTTTTAGTATTTGTCTTCTAAATTAGAAGCACTTTGTTTCACTTTTGTTACCAGTTTCTTTTATTTTAATTCGGGATAGTCCAGACACTTCACTGATATGAAAAGCTTTGATTATGAGGGAATCGCGCGCGCGTTGTCTAGTCTGTGGCGGTCGAGATCTTTTTGTTTATGCGGTGGGACCGACAATACAACGCAACCCAAACAATGCTGTCGTCGAATATAATGTATTCACAGTGGAGTTCCCCTAACTGACCGCGCGACAAACACTCTCCAGGTACGGAAAAAGAGGGGTTCTTCGTAATTTGTCTGTCATTAGCGTAATTATGAATATTATAGTAAATGAGTTGTATAGTTCAAAGTCCTAATGGTATTTAGTATTTCTTAAAGGCGAAACCCATAAATTCTTATGAAGATTCTAAAAATAAAATCTGTATTTTTATTATACTTACTCTATAAAAAGTTTTTTGTATTAATCTTTGTGATAAAAACTTGTTTTAATATTTAAAATATGTTATTTTTTAATATTTTAATTTACGTACTAATATTTCCTATGTTTTACTATTATATTATTCATTAAGAAACATATTTATAGTGGAATCCAGTTAAAATGACTTCGGGGAAATGAAAAACATGTATACTAAGCGGCGTCGTGTTATTCAAATTATAATAACTTTTAAATTCAAATCAAACCAAACTCTATGACTCGAGGTCATAATAGGCGGTTCGTCAATTTAAGGAAGTCTTAATAAACGAGTTCTACTTTACATTTACATCGTTAATATTTTTTATAACATATACTACCTATTTAAATTTGAAAGCCTATTGTTTTAAAGATTATATTAATGTTCAAATTGAAAATGTATTAAAAATTAAATTATAAAATTCTGATTTTAGATTAGCAAAATATAAAAGAAAACATTAAATCCTATAATGTAAAAGAAGAATAACTAAAGTATAATCTATGAATTTATTTTTAAAAAAATGACAAAATTCAACAATTTTATATTTAGTTTTATATTTTATCTATAATTGTATTTGTACATAAAATACAAATTGAATGAAAAAAATTTGAATTTCTTTAGAAAGTAGGAGTAATACTAGAAATTTCGGAAATAATACGAGTAATAATTAATTATGAATGAATTAAACTGCAGTCGATTTGAAATTGGATCTAATTGAAGACATTTATGAACAGTCTTTTGATCGAACTTGGGCAGTATCAAATTAAAAGGCAACAAATTATTGAAATTGTATTGCAATTTCAATTTATTCGTATTTATTAAAATAGAATTTGATTTAAAATACCAATCCACAATGTCTAGGTAACCGTGTTTGGAGGAATTTCTCACTGGAGGCACGTCTGTTGTTGATTCAATAATTTTGGTATTGGACACGAAAACCGGTTTCCGTGGTTATTCGTTGCTTGTTGTACGTATCTTACCTCTCAGGTATGCCTCTTCCAAATCTCCAACGAACTTTTGTTATGGGGGGGCTTGAAGTTGAAGCTATAAGTTGTGGGGTTCGTGAGCGCGAGACAAGCGCCAAAGGAGAATGGAGAACAAGATCTTTAAATTACTGCAGCCAACTACTCTCTCACCTTTAAGAATAAGCCAATATGTATTTTTATTACTTGTTTCAGCAAAATACCGGCTGCAAATTTCGCGGAGCTTTTAGATTTGCTGGAGACTGGCGTATTGAACCACAATTTAATGCAGTTGGTACTGGAGGAAATGGTGAAAGGACCGGAAAAGTCGCCGAAACAGATCAGCGACGAGATGGATTTGAAGCAAATGTCCGATCCTGTCGAAATTGAACGACTTTGTCGACAAGTGTTGGAGAATAATGCAAAAGCGGTCGCTCAATTCAAGGCTGGTAAAGAGAAGGTGTTCAAGTCTCTGGTAGGAGAGGCGCATAAACTGACCGACCAAAAGGCGAACATGGCAATGGTTGTGGAGACATTAAAAAAACTACTTAAATCGTGATAGAATTTATTTCAATTCTTTATCCAATAAAATATAGTGAGATAGACATTAACAATATTTGTTTTATTTGGTATATGGATTATTATTTTGTGGATTTGCCCAAATTCCCCAGCTATGCTCTCGGTCTCATTTTCCAACTTTCCAATTAAAATGCACATTCCGTTTTTTCCTCAGTTCTTTGACTTTGTGTTGTTCGAGACACAAACCAGACTGATTTTAGTTTCGTTTATCTCCATTTTTGAAATGTAGTCGATCTTTTAAAACATACAGTTTTATTATTTTTTATCTTTAGTTGAAATCGACTTAATTTTATGCTCTTCTATTTATAAAATTACCCGGGCAAACTTTCATTATTGCAAAAAGTCGCCGAATTTTGTCCTCGAATCATTGTTCCGCTTTTGGAATTCGGGCAATCCACTTTAATGTGACTACATCATGCAAACGGCACTTTGGTTAACAACACTAACATAGTTATTGGTTATGTTTAAGGCAGTTAGTTGATTTTATTTTCCCGAAAATGGCAGTGATTTCTTTAGTTTGGTTATTTAATACTGTGAGGTGTGTAGAGATCTTATAAAATAGGAATAGAAATGACTAGAGTTTGACTAGATTAGGTTTTCTTGTAGTAATTTTATTTCCTTGGACTGTATCCTCGATCGTAGTCGCGGCTTGAGGTTGGTGGAAGGCTCATCATGGCAGTGTCCAATCTGAAAGAAGAATAAAACATTAATTTGTGTAAAAAAACAATAAAATACAAATAAAAAATTTTCAAGAATTTCACAGCAAAAAGGCTTTTTCATTTATTAAAAAATTTTTTTTTTTCAAAAGTAAATTTATGAAAAAATCTTATTTTTAGAACCTATTATTTTGTCTATTCAATTTTGAGGACCTGGTATTTTATTCAAAAGATATATGATTATAATGTTGGGATTAATAATATTGTATTAATTTCATTCAAAATCATATTTCCTCATATATTTTCTGATTAAATTTACTTCATAATAATTTTTTAAAAAATCAATTTGAATTATAGCTCCTATTATTATGTAAATATAAGTGAAAAGAAAAACAATAAAAAAATATAGACACTTTAAATTGTTAGTTCATATGCTTTTCAAATTTGTCTCTTTTCTATAATCGTTATTTTCGATAAATATTAGCAATAGAGCAGTCTTTTTTATTTGTTAAAAATATAATTTTTTTTATTTTTTAATAACAAAAATATAAAAATATCTTTTGAACTTTTCACACTTATTCGAAAACAAAATCGATATGAAAATCCATATATTTAGGTTTTTTGTTAAAAATAAAACCAAATAAGACAAGTTTAATTTTTCTTAAGGAAATACATTTAAACCATAGAGCACTGTTGAAATGCAGAATAATTTTGGGCGCCACCTTCGTTTCGACACTTGTACTAATCTTAGTTTTGACAAAATAGTAACGATTTTTCCACTTTTAGGATAAAAAATCGGAAACAAAATGTGGATAAATTCTGAACTATCGGAAAGAGTTTAAGAGTCCTTTGAAGTCATATTTCTGTGAAAATTAACGATTATTCAAAGACAATATTTTAAATTAAATTTAAAGCAAAATTTTACGAAACAGTTTATCATAAATCATCAGTAGAAGCAGGGGATTTTCCAGAGTTTACTTCTTAAATTTAATTTTTTTTTCTTTAATTCATTGAAATTATATCGAAAGAATAATAAAGAAAATTATTCATAAAATATTAAAGTTAACAATGATGATACTTTACTAAAAATATCTGATTTTTTGTTTGTTTGTGAGACCGTTTGAAAGAATAAAATAATTTTAAAACATACCTTCTAGCCTCACTGTCCAACAAGTGAGCGTCCAACGGATCATTAGCGACATGTCTTAGGGAGTCTCCAAGGGTTTGTCTCAATTGTTGCATTTCCCGACCGGTTTTGGTACTCCTCAAAATGTAGTGTTGTCTTCGTTTTGCTTCTTGGGCTAGCTGTTCCCTCAGCATTGTAATTTGATTCTCCAGCCGAAGAATCTGCTGCTTGTGAGACTGTTCCCTGGCATCGAGCAACCTCTCAGCTTGCATCTGTCCAGAACGATAGCGCTCAGCCTCTGCTGTAGATCCCTTGGGCAAATCTGCCAATTTCGATCGAAGCCTGGACAATTCTGCCTCTTTTTCCATTAACTGATTTTCCAATTTTCGCACCTTTAATCTCAAATCGCGATTTTCCTGCTCAATCAATTGATGGTCGAGTCCACAATGGGGTGTCGTGGGATGGAGGTGATGATGGTGATCACCTCGAGAAATGAGACTGTCCGTCTCAATTCGGTTCGAATCCAACAGCCCAGAATCGTATTTATCGCCTCCTCGGTCATAGAAACTCTTCCGCTCAAAGTTCCTCTTCTCCATTTCCAAAGTCCGAACTTTTTCATTCAAGAATTCAATCTTGTTTTTCATATCGGACTTTTCTCTCTGCAACTGTCTGGTGACATCACTGTCTCCAGCATTTCCTCCAGCCGACAGCATCATTTGATCGTTTGTCTCTTGATTCCATTTCGAAATTCTCAATTGGGATTCTAAAGCGGATTTCTGGACTTCCATCTCAGCCATCTGCTCCTGTAGTCTCTGCAGAGCATCCTGCTGGCTCTGTTGGCTTCGACGAAGGTCATTTACCGTAGTCTGAGCAGCCTCCAAACGTTCTCCAAGCACTCGTCTTTCGTTCTCGGAGTTGGTTAGAGATTTCTGCAAATATTTCAACTTATCCTGTCCAGCGACAACGTTGTGACCCTGCTCGTTTTTGTCCTTTTGCAAACTGTTTATTTCAGCTCTCAGCTCTGCCTCGGTTATAGCGGCATTCTGTAAGCGCTCCTTCAGCTGGTCCACAGTGGATTTTAATGCAACGCAACTGGAGAAATGGAAATATATTTTATTAGCTTAAAATACAAAACTATCCTTAAAATTTAATAAGTTTATTTATTATTAAAATATCTATAAAAAAAACAAATATTTTCTTCTTTCCGTTCTCATTTACTTTAGGAACATAAAAAACCTAATATATATTTTTATTATTATTACATACCGATCTTCCAGTTGTGTTGAAGCACGTCCTTGGGTCTGAAAGAGGGTTTAGGAAGAAAATGAGAATTTAATAGTTAAAAATTATTAATTAAATTCAAAAATATTACCTCGAAGCGTTCCTGTAGAATCTTGAGGTTATTATCCTTCTCCTGTAGAGCCATAGTGAGTCGTTGAATATCTCCCTCGAGAGCCACTCTCTGCAAATCCAATTTAGAGGCTCTTCCTTCACATCTGGCCAAATCTTCTTGAAGATGCCGTTTCTCTCCTTCCAATCTTGCAACCGCTTGTTTGCACTTTTCTAATCGATCTTCACATTGAGCTCGTTCCTCAGAGTTACTGGACAGAGAGAGCTCTAGATTCTTAGATTTATCTCTGAGCATATTCAATTCATCGGTTTTCTGTTTCAAATTTTCTTCAACGGCTTGAAGGGCTGATCCTTTCTGGCTTAATTTTGCCTCCAAATTTGCCTTTTCTTCCTGAACTGACCGAAGATGTTGCTGAAGTTTTGCTAATTTATTCTCACCCTTTGATTGAGTGTCTGCTGCTTCCTGGAGCTGCTTTTTAGCAGTTCCCAATTGGGTTTTGAAATCGTCTTTCTCTCGTTCAATTTGAGCGACTTGTTGCATTAAAGTTCGAACTCCCTTTCTTACCAATTCAGGATCAACGTCTATTAGGGGCATGTCACTGACGCAACTTCGGTTGTCGTAGTCCCCACCGCCTCTAGCCGGACTGTATCGTCTAGACGGACTCATTAGTCGATAGGGGAGACTTACAGATCCATCCAATTGAATTCCGGCGATTCGGCGAAGAGTGTGAGCGATTGAGGAGAGTTTGTTCTCCACTTCCTTCTTCATTCCTTCAACATGGACCAGTTGTTCTTCGAGAGCTCTAACACGACCCTCAGATCCTCCAAGACGGGCTTTAAGCTCCTGAATTTGCTGAGTAGCATCGGCTAAACAGACCTCCAAATTGTGCTTCTGATCTTCCAATCGTTTCTCTCTTCCACGACTATCCTCCAATCGTCCTACCAACTCCTGTTCCCTGGCATGGAATCGGTGTTCGTCCTGACTGGATTTGCATCGCGATCTTCCCAATTCCTGGCGAGTGTTGTGTAGGCTGGTCTCTAAATCGGTCATTTGTTTCTTCAATTGATGTAACTCTTGTTGGGCTCGTTCTCTCTCCTCAACCTCATTGCTTAGTCGAGCTTGCATTTCCTTTTCGGCCATGTCCTTCTGCGCAACATTGTTGCTGAACTTCTGAAGACCATTCTGAGCACAACTGAGTTCTTGACTCAATTTCATGCAATTGCCTTCCGTTTCTTTCAACGCACCAATTAGGCGAGTCTTTTCCACGTCCAAAGCAGCTCTAGTTTCTTCCAGAACCGCAATCTTCTGCATAGCTTCGTCGTTAATTCGCATTTGTTCTCTCTTAGAACCGTCAATGCGTTTAACGTGTTCACGTAGGTCACGATTAGAATTGGCGTACTTTTCCTTTTCAATGTTACTGTCCGCCAAAGCGCGACGAGTATCCGTTAAATCTTTACGGGTTTGGTCCATGACAGTTTCAGCTGAAAATATGTAAGGAAAAGAGTTTATAATTTATTATTTTTTCTAATAAGGTTTTCTTTGAAGAGCTATAGTTTAAAAAAAAAGTCTTTTATGTATTTTTTTATTCAAAACTATTATAGTCATCGTTAGACTTGCCTTCTTTGAGTTTTCTGGTGGTCTCAGTTAGTTGATTATTCAGTGAATCGCCTCTGTCTTCGCAGAGACGGATCTGGACTCTCAATTCTTCGTTCTCCTTTTGCGCCATTTCGCGTTCCTCTCGGAGGGAGGCAAGGAGTTGTTCCAGTTTATGCAAATCTTCTTCATACTTTTGACTAAAAGGAAAAAGTTTAAATTCAGGAAATTAAAAATATTAGTTTATTTTACCGATTTTCTTCCAATTTCAGTTTATATTTTGCGTGTTCTTCTCTGAGTTGATTGATGGTATTTCGATCCTTCTCCTGCTTAGCTGCAGCATCTCGCCTCAGCCGATCCATATTCTCGGCTTCTGACTTCAGATCTCGATGAGCTGCTTCAAGTCGTTCTAGGACAGCTTGCTTGTCTCGATGGGCAAGCAGAAGAGCCTGTTGCTTTTCATTTTCAGCTCGAATTAAAACCTCCTCATGCTGCTGACAGACAGCTTCAATGTGAGCTTGAAGCTGTTCGAAGCGCTCCTTCAATGCTTCGTATTCAGCATCTTTAGCCTATCAAAATTTCAAATATATTTTTTAAAAAATTATTTCAAAAGGTTTTTATTTAATTTACCTGTCCTAGAGATTGAAGAGCTTGTTGCATTTTCTTTTCCAAAGCCTGACGAACCATTTCCTTCTCATCATTGAGTTTCTTCATATTTTCCTCACCCAAAGCTTTCAAATTAGCAATTTTCTGCAAAAATTCTGCTTCTTGATTAGCAGCAGCATTGGTGAGTTGGACTTTCATATCCTGGGAACGCTTTTCACAGTTTTCTAGATCCTTATTCAATCGAAGAATATGATTTTTCATCGATTCTTGTTTGATCAGCAAATCTTGGACTTCTCTTTCCAAATTATTCTTCTTCACTTCCGTTGCCTCTAAAGTGGTGTTTGTATCGAAAAGGACTCCTTCAAGAGCTTCCTTTTCACTTCTCAAAGCAGCCAACTGTTCCTGGAGCCGTTGGTATTCCTTATCCTGGCCCTCAATCACAACTTGTTTCTCCTCATTCTCCTTAACTAATTCCTCCAAATTTCGGTTAAGGCGATTGTTATTTTCCGAAGCTTGTTCCAATCGCTGACGAGTTCTCAACAAATCCTCATTCAAGCTCTCCTTTTTACGAGTTAAAGCCGTTAGCTGGTTAGTTAAATCGGTTCTCTCCCTCGCCACTTGGTTCAAATCCTGGCATATTTTGTCCTTTTCGATTTCATTGAACTTTAGCTTTTCGTTCAAGTTCAATTTCTCTGAATCGAGATCCAGTCGAAGTTGCTCAGCAGCAATCAACTCCTTTTTCAAGGAGGACACATCAGTGGTGAGCTCCTGGGATTGGTTTTTGAATTTATTCCGTTCATCCTCTAGTTCCATGACTAGTGTCTTAAGCTGTTTCACTTCTTGGCTCAAAGTGTCTCCATTGCAAACGTTCTTCTCCAATTGGTCTTTTATATCCGCTCTGTCTCCGCAAATCTTTTCCAAATCGAACTCTAAATCGGATTTTTGCTTCTCCAAAATTGCCACTAAGTTGTCGGCTTCAATTCGCTGTTGCTCCAAAATGTCTCGAGACAAGTAAACCTTGTTCAATTCCTCACGGAGGGTGATTGTCTCTTCCCGAAGGCGACTGCAACGCTCTTCTTCGGCCCTAAGTAAATGAAAGAACAAGATAATTGATTTTGAGTCATTTCGACACAAAAGAAAATGTTTAATTTGCTTAATTTTGCCGTATGTTTGTTCCATATATTAATTCTGCTGATATTTTTGAGTAAATTCTTTGTCCGAATGACTCGGAACCAGCAGTCCAATTCCAAAATTGTATTTGGACGATTTGTAGGAAATTTAATAATGTGTATTTTAATACAGTTTGACTTAAATACGTCAAGCCGTTTGTTAGCTACGTCGCATAATAGCCCAAAAACCCGCTATGTCAGAAAATATTATCCGAAATTTGGGCTGTCCTATTGTGGGCCTATATTATTAGCCACGATGAGAAATGAGCCCAGTTTTCAATAGTCATCATTTCCTTTTTTATACTATTTTCTTGATTTTCGAAATCAGGGTTAATAACCGTTCAATGTGAGCTACTGGCGGCCTACTAAGACATCGTGACCCAAATTATCAAAATTCTTGATATAATTCGGATTGCCTAGCTACCCTCATCAATAGATTGTTTTAAAAATCCCAATAGTGAGAAAAGGGTGGTGCGGCTGTAACGGGGGAATGCGAGTTTTTTCGATTTTTCGGAATATCGAAAAATAGTTTTATTTGCAAATCTGTTATGGCAAAGTTGTAATCTGTTAAGAGATATACTGTGTGTAAATCCAACTTCTTTTAGTTCCAGAGATATCAAGGATTAACAGGCTCGGCTATAATCTTAATTGAGATTGTATTTTACATTGAGACCAATGCAATAAATTAAAATTTACATGAAAAATACACACGAGCGCAGTTTTGTTTAAACATAGATTATAGGTAATTGATACTCGTACTTCACAATAGTTCTGGTGTTACTTTAATATCGATAAGACTCAAAATCGAGTACATTGTTCTTCTAAGTATGTAATATTTTTATCAGTTCCATTAGGTAAAGTTTATTGCAAACAATAAAGTGGTTTCTTGATTTAATATAGAAATAAAGAATTATGTTGTTTAGAGTTTGCTTAATTGTATTATAACTAAATTTTTTAACACATTAGAATTTCTGTATTTTGTATTAATTTAGTTTTAAATGAAAATTAAGTTTTGTTAAACGATTCTATGAAGCAATTTTTTTATTATAGATTCATTGTTATATTAAATGATACTATTTTTAAATACGTCTTATATTAATTTAAGAATCACAATGAAATTGTATAGTTTGCTGATAATTTTGTTATCTGTGCAAATAATTGTTATCAAACTTATTTTAGCCATGGATTAATGGAGTTAAGGTATTGATTATAAATACTGTATTTTGAACATGTTATAAAGTATGTAATCACAGATTGCTTACTATTACATAATAATTCAATAAATAACATGTATTAATCTCTTTATTTAATGTTTTTACTTATAAAATTTAAATGATTGAATTTTTATTAATATTTAATCCAAAAATTATATACAAAGCTAAGTATAATACTACATTTATAGCAAGCCGATTTTATTAACTTTACTGTTACAATGAACTTTCACCAAAATAAACTGTTAAATGGTTGAATTTCTCTTAATTATGAAACAAGTTTATACTTTCAAATTAATTTTCGGTACTGACTGAGAAATACCGCAGCTCAAACAACGCTCCGATAGCCGTGATCGTCTAGTGGTTAGGACCCTACGTTGTGGCCGTAGTAACCCAGGTTCGAATCCTGGTCACGGCAATGTACAAGTTACATTGTCACGGGGAGCTTTCTTTTTTTTCAAATCTTTTTAATTAGTTTTTATTTGTTTTATCTATATAATTTTATTTTAAATAATGTATTTCATAAATAAGGAAGCATTTTAAACAAATTCTTTTATTTCTTTTCAATGTAATTTCTCTTAAGTTCTGCGCAGAATCGAGCGCTAAATAAATCAACCCCTATTACGTTGCTATAAGCAACAGATAAATACTCCAAACCGGAGCTACCACCGAAAAATTTCTACCCTTATGTGGATCGTGTGGCCTAATGGATAAGGCGTCGGACTTCGAATCCGAAGATTGCAGGTTCGAGTCCTGTCACGGTCGGAAAATTCTATTTTCCAACCAATACCATCAATATTTTAAAATTTAATCCATGTGAGATTTTGTAAATTATTTGTGAATAGTTATTTATTCAAAATTCATTCATCAGGTTATGAATTCAGATAATTTTATAATCAATCAGTATACTCTAAAATTATTATCAATTTCTTTTTCAATCGGCTTCACATAAAATAGCTTCCAAAAATTTTGTAGTTGGATTGATTATTAAAAATTTCATTAACGAAGTCAAATATTACTTAAAAATTTATATTATTTTAAAAAACTTCCAGGTTTAGTGTAATTAACTTAAAATGTTGTCTAAATTGAATATATTGATGATAAAATCATTTCGATTGTTTTGTTTTACGTAGATTTTATATTTCAGTTAACATATGGACCATAATTAAACACGCGTAAAGTTCTATGAGTGTTTAATTTATTTTTTCAACCACATTTGTTGCAAAATTAAATTATATCCAGGGACTTTATTAATTTGCTATTTTTCACAAAATATGAAGTTAACAATAAGATTATAATCCGTAACTAAACTTACACAATTAGGAAAACAAGAAAATCAAGTGAATAAATAGCCTTTACTTCCTAAAGATTTGAGAGAGTTTATTGAAGTTTATGTAAATGAGACTGAGAATGGAGAATATTTTTAAGGTTAAGTGTGATAAGTCAGATCTCGAGAATTTTTTAAAAATAAAAACTAGAATTATAATTTATTCCATTTTCATTCTCAAATTGTTTTGTGGAAGTTGTTTAAATTTATTGTTAAATTTAAATAAATAATATCTTAACTGAACTACAAAAATGTTAATCGATTTGAATATAATTGTTTAACTAAATAATCCATTAATACCTTTTTATAAAATTAAATTTTTTTGTAAAACAATAAATCTAAAAAACCAAACAATTCAATACTGTATAAAAGACTTAATTTTAAATCACATTTGAGAAACAGTTGTATTCGTTAATTAAATTATATTACAAAAATATTCAATAAGTTTTCGAATAATGTTAATTTTGAAACAAGTACGTAAGTTTTATAATAAAAACAAATGCCTTGGATTGAAAAACAATTTTTGTAATATTATTATTAAAATTGAACCAAGTTTACTGCTTTGTGAGCGATAGGTAGGAAATTAGAGACAGTGATATCAACGGTCCGTGTGGCCTAATGGATAAGGCGTCGGACTTCGAATCCGAAGATTGCAGGTTCGAGTCCTGTCACGGACGGAAATTCTTTTTTGTTTTTTTTTTGCTATTGTTGGGCAATTTCTATTAAACATGATAATTCTTGTCTTTTTTTAAGAAGATTCTTATACCGTATATTTTATTGGTCAAGAATTGAAACATATTGATTATGCCAGTCTATTTGTGAAATACCGCATTCGTTCATCAATACGTGAATTCATGTTCACAAAAGTAGAGAAAAAAGACTTTTTCGCAGTTTTGAAAGAATAATCATATTTCACATATTTATCGATTTAATTACCATATCAAACGCTATTCATTAACTTGATTCGTGCCCCCAGATATTCGGAGAAAGACGGCATTACTCAAAGATTACAAGAAACCAGGAATAGGCTGAAATCTCGACACACGCCCTTAATACTGGCTAAAGATTTAGAAGTCGGAGGTTAACCCGATTATTAGTTGGTCGTGAACTGACTGTCATCGCCCATCTTCGACTTCAAGGCAGTAGGAAAAACGAGCTAGGCTTTAATTTCAAACAACGGGACGTATTATGGACATATAAAATGTTTAATAACAAGATGTGAAGGAAATCTAGAGGATGTAAAATATCTTACAACGACTGCAAGAAATTGCTTGACACTATGATGTAAATTGTAATTTGGAACAAAAACTCTATAAATATTATCTTGATTAGTTCTAATAGTTTCCAACAATTCTATTTTAAGCAAAACTTATCGTTAAATCCAAAACACTGAAACTGAATTAAAATGGATACTAATAACTTGTATTACTTAATTTAGAGTATATAGTATTTACACGTTTTGAAGAATAAAAAGTAAATCTAGCTTATTTTTGAACATAATTCGGTAATTAAGTATATTGAATAGTTTCGATTATTTGTGTGTTTCCAATTTATTTGTAAGATGTTTTGACACCAATATTTTTTACTAAACATATATTACATTACATTTTAATTATCTGACTGTCAAAATCATAGGAAAAATACCAAACAAGGTGGCTTTTGCATTTCAGGATTATTTTGGAAGAAAAGTTGAAATCTCATATCAAATATTGATTTGTAATTTGCAAAATAGTTATAAGTTGGATTGTCAAAATAGGTGTGGATAAGTCGTTTGTTTTTTTTTAATTATCCGTAAAATTCTTGCACTCTTTCTAACATTACTCATAATAAAAGTCCTTGAGTTCACATATTCCTTACATAAATAACTATTATTTTTCTTTTAGTCAAAGAAAAATTTAATTATTATTTGATAAGTTTAATTTTTATCAAAGCACAAAATGTGATAAAGTAACACCATCAAAAGATAAGTAATCTACAACACACGTACGTACACATATAAATAATTGAACAATTTTGTTTTTTAAGTTTTGAAAAGTATTGTAAAATCTACCATTGGAAATAAAAATTAAGTTCATCAGTTTTATAATTGTAACCAGCTGGAATTTAGCGCTATAAATTTTTGCCTCCCAGTACAGCGATGGTCTCGTTGTTCAGACTTCAAATCTGAATCTGATTGATTTTCAGTGGGGTTCGATTCCCTCTGGGAGGCGATTTTCTTCTGACTTTCTTTTATTTATTTTTTATGTTATTTATATTTTTTTACTTTTTAATAAAGTATATACAAATTTAAATAAAAATTTCCTTAACTAATTTGAGCTAAAAAGTAAAAAATTCCAAATATTAAGTTATATTGATGATATTTGGGAAAATGAAAGCAAATGACGTAATTCGAAAAAAAAAACAATGAAGTGAAAAAACCTGTTGATAACAATTTTCAATATAAAAAATCAGATTACGAAACGACTAGTGGAATTGGTGGCGACTTTGCCAGACAGAAAACAACAACTCCAATAGCCGTGATCGTCTAGTGGTTAGGACCCTACGTTGTGGCCGTAGTAACCCAGGTTCGAATCCTGGTCACGGCAATGTACAAGTTACATTGTCACGGGGAGTTTCCTTTTTATGTTTTTTATTTGACTTTTATTTTTTTAAAATAGGTACTTTGACTAACCTGAGATTCATCTCCATAATCTCCTTATCTTTTACGCTCCTCTGCATCTCCAACTCTAGGAATTTCTTCTCTTCGTCCAGAGAATCGATTAACTTTTGCAGTTTTGCGTTGTGATGTTGGAGCTTTTCATAATCCATGTTTAAGGAGTCCACAATGGAGTTCAGTTCACATTTGCCGCGCTCAATGGAGTGTTTCTCATTCCGGATGTTGTCCAGAGTCTTTTGCAAGTTGTCTCGCTCTTTGCAGAGCTCTGAGAGTTGGTAATTGGTTGCGTCCATTTTTTCGGTTAATTCTGTTAATTTGTTGGTCAGCAAATCTTTGGTGTGCTCTGCACTGTCCAGCTGCTTCTTGGTCATGGAATGGGCTTCGTTGTTAGTTTGCAGTTTGACCTGTAAGTCGTGGATGAGCAACTGGTACTTGTGAAGGGCTGCCTGGACTGCGGAAATTGTGCCTTCAGCAAACGCCTGATTATTTCGAATTGTCGTTGGACCACCTCTTTTGGGGGATCTGGGCGGATTCAAGACGGGATTCTGGCTCAAGTGCAAGTGCCCATCGCCCATTTCTGGAGTCGAGTCTGCATCCTGGACCACGGCATGGGCAATATCTCTCAAAGACTGTTGCAAACGTTCGATTTCGTCGTTCAATCGTTGCGCCTGAGATGCCTGATTTTCCGCATGACAGCACCGGTCTTCCAGGGTTTTGAGCTCATGGACCAGCTGCTGGATGCGGTGTTCTCTCTGACCAATTTCTCCACGGGCGCTTTCGTACTGTAGTTTCATCGTGTTCAATTGGGCTCGCAACTCCATCAAGTCTCGCTCCGACTGCAAATGATTGGCCTCGTCGACTCGGTTCGCTTGTTTCACGCCAGAAGACACGATACCACAGGCGCCAATCACCTCTCGGTTCACTCCCAGAATGTCGAAACGCATCTTGTTGATGTCCGTCTTCATCGACGTCTGCATGTCCTTAAACTGCCTCTTCACCGAAACCACCTCGCGCCACATTCGCAGCAGTCTGGTGTGCTCGGAGTTGTAGTAGTCGTTGAATGCCTGGAATTGGTGATGATTTAATTATTTGCAACAATTATATAATAATTGGAGAAAAAGTAATTGATTAGTTTAAAATACATAGTCTTGTATAAAACACGACACCATTCCTCTGTAGGAAACTCAATACGCTCGGGATTTGAAAATACCCATAATGTTCAATAATATATTATTTTTCATCCTAGTTTTATAAATAATTATTATTTGTTTATTGTGCGTAAAATTCAAGGGAAGATTTTGGTTTAATAAAAATTGCATTTCATTTAATGGAAAAAATAAGATATATACAGTTACTCAGAAAGTATTCGACCTTTATTGCAGGAGGTATGGTTATGTATAAACCATTTGGATATTGAAGTTTGTGTGCAATTTCGGGAAAAGTATGAATAAATGATTACTACGTTATTAGTTTTAATTCAAGTAACAAAACTTACTTATCTAGAATACAAATAAAGTATATCACAAAAAAAAACAAACTTCTTTTTATATTCGCGACCTTCAAATATACATTATTCATAGTATATAGCAAACATATATGTATTGTTTCTAATAATGATCGAAGTCTATAAAATGTTTAACAACATAATAATAACAATGAATGACATACTATACTTCGACAATTTTGTTTTGCAATTATCTATTTATCAAATTATGGCAATGAATAATTGTTTTAACATTTATAATGCAAAAATCACTTAATACGTAACATTTTACAAATTACAAAATCTTAAGAAAATCATTAAAATTTAATGAGATTAATTAACTTTAATTATTTTGTTTTGCATAAGTTGCAATTTTTAGTACAAACAACAGATGGAATTTATATAGATTATTTTTTTGTAAAAACAACTTTTTCTCATTACTTTTTAAATTTAATTTTAGAATAATTATGCAATGTGTTTAGAATTATCACATTTTACTTTCTAATTCGAGAACTTAAATTTGTAAATATTTTCGCACGAGATATTTTTAATCTTAATGCATTAAGATTAAGTTATGAGCAAGTTATCAATTATTTAAGAAAAAACAAAACAGGATCAGATGGTAATAGTCTGCTAGAGTCGTAACAAATACAGGCTACAGACTTCCGGTACTGTTCACCAGAACTACCCAGTCATCATTTCCTGTTGAAACCTCATAGAAGGATCAACGTTGCCAAACCCTGATTTTCACTATCCAAAACTGATTCTAACCTCCACTAGCGAATTGTTACTTTACATAATTTTTTAATTTATAAATTATAATGTCGAATATTTTTCAACTTATTTATTACAAATTACCTGCTCTTCCTCTTTCCACTCATTTTCCTTCATCGACATGTCGTCCCGAAGGACTTCCCAGTCCGTGCTCAGCTTCTGAAGATCCTGAGTGAGATTCTCATTCACTCGATGCGCCTCCTCCAACTGTTGCCGCAAAAGAGTGTTCTGGGCAGTCAGTTGCTCGCATCTACAAGGTAAAAGTGAAAGGAAATCAATTAATTTAAAATTAATTCAATTATTTTAATTATTATTAATTAACAAAATCCAAGTCGAAATTGTAGTAGTGTGACCAGATAACCAAAAATTAAAACTTTTATGTTTTCGGAATATAAATACTAAATATTATATTTTATTATATTGTTTGCATTTGTAAAATATATGGGTTATTAAAATATGTAAAATTAATAAAAATATAATAATTAATTAAATTTTGAATTTGTCATTTAAAATACCTCTTATACGTTGTATGTTTTAGTATTTTTGTTCTAATTTTTTTTAATAAAGATCTCATCGTTCAGTAATTTAATATACCTATTGAGGTTGAAAATAATAAAAAATAGCTTTTTTTATCTAAATAAACCGTTTTTTCATATCAACACCTAATATATGTACTAAAATTTTAGATATGTTTAAAGAATCAGTCAATATGTAACAAAAATGCCTTAAACTTTAATATTAAAACATAATAGAATGTGTGTGAAATTACATGGTGTAGTATCGTTAAAACTCGAATGAACCCTAGACTTTTAAATGAAAATTAAGAATTCAGATGAAAAATTCTTCTCAAATTAAGATTATTAATAAAAGTATCAAAGAACGAAAACCGTATCAAATCTTGGAGTTTTTATAATAAATTTGGCTTATTTTTGTTTAAATTTTTGAACTACATTACCAATTTTATGAAACAGAAAATATTAATAGGTTAATAACATAGATAGTTTCATATTTGTGGCATATTTAATACACTAAAATTAAAGTGTAAGTAAGTAAATAAAAAAAAATACATATAACTATTAAATATTTAAAATATTACATAAAAGCATACCTTTGTTTCTCATCGTCGAGGCGCCGATTGAGCTCATCCAAGTCCATGTGATGGGCATGATGGGCTGCCGATGGCATTGGATGGTGCTCATACGGTCCTGGACACGGCAGACTGATTGGGGCATCAGATCCGTGGGAAGCGGTCGAATTTGACGGAGCTGGGAGTCTCTCTTTACTAGAGGACCTTTTAAAAGGTGTTCCACAAGGTGGATTTGCGGCGATAGGAATCGGAATTTGGTTCTCGAGTTCATTGCATCGCTGCTTGTATTGCAGCACCTTGGACTGGAGCCGGCTGACGAGTGTCGCCTGGTTTTGCTGGGCTTGTTTGTACGTATCCAAGCGGCGACGATAACTGCTCTGCTCGTCCTGCAGACGACGTCTCAATTCCTGGTTCTGGCGCAGCAGCGTTGAACTCGGTTCAGCCGAAGACACGGGCCCAGGGCTGGACATTCGATTCGACCGCGGCAGAGTGTTCATCTCGAGTCGGGACTTGCTGAACGGACGGGAAAAGGGCTTTTTGCGACCGTCCAGACTCTCGTTGCTGCTCGATCGCCTCAACGTGCTGCCAATTGAATGATCCTTCGAATGGAGCTGGAAAAACAATTTCAATTTAATATTTTATCTCCCAAAGAAAATATGTTTCTTTATAAAAAAAAAACCTCGAATCGGACGGATTTCATGCTCTAAGCAAAGACAACCAGGAATTGACAATGAAAAAGAAAGTGGCGATTTAAATGGCCTTGGCTAGCAACCGAACACGTGTGTCTACCGCAACCAAACAAACGCCACGCTTGGTTACCGCTAGTCAAGTGCATCCGGGTCCGGGATTTTAATTCACCCCTCAGACCAAGGACACTTTATCTGTAAAGCGAGGGTCGGCCACTAATAAACACCAATAAATAATAAGTATCGCATTTTACACTGAAAACTTTTGAAATACATAATAGCATTCGTCCTACCCAATACAAATTTAAAGTTTAAACAATATTGAAAATTTAAGTTCTCGTACATTTTTTTAATAGTAATGTAATAACAATTTTATAGGTAATAACTTTGAATACAGTAGAATTCGTTGAATATGACATAACTCCACTTATAGTGACTAACCGCTTACTATAACAGTGAATTATGCATCGTTTCCTCATAAAAGTCATTATTAAAAATCCGAATGTAATTAATTCTGCTTAGTATAACGTGTTTTACACTTCCCTTCGATGTCATTATAACTGGATCCTACTGTATATATTAATAATTGAATTTTATTAAATTGTCTAAAAAGAAAATAAAAGACTAAAAGTTTTGTCTAATATTAAAAAAACCCTTGGTCTTACATAACTGATCATTTCATAATTTCTGTTATATTACATTTAATAATTAAACTGTTAAATTAATTAAGAATAAGTTATTTACGAAAGCAATCATAAATTTATTACAAGATCATCTTCAGAACAACAAAACTTAAATTTTAAAATTTTATGAAAATATGTTCAATATTTAAAATTGATTTTAAAGTGAAGCTGTTTAACTCTCAAATAGTTAAATACTACATGTTAAATTGTTCTTATTTATGATGGACACTCTAGGACAGTGATGGGCAAACTTTTGAAGAGGAGGGCCAAATGAGATACAAAAATATTTCGGCGGGCCGGAAAAAATTGAAAAAAAAAGAAAATAATTTTATTTATGACAAATAAATTTTTCATTTTTATATGCTTAAATGACATACTTAAAACAGTAATTTTGTTCTATTTACTCAAAATTTTTTTCAATATATGTATATAATTTACCCTATGTGGTTTTCAAAATCATATCGCGGGCCGTAGTTTGCCCATCACTGCTCTAGGAATAACAACTAAATTTTTGAAAAATTAAATTTAAATACGAATTATTTATTGAAGTAATAATTTTTTTTTGAAAAGGCACTGTTTAGCATACAAACTTGAAGGTAATTGTACTTTACTAGTCACTTTACTCGTTATCAGTATTTCACTCAACTACTATTATGAAATCATACTTTTAATATGAATCAATCCAAATGCTTATAAATTTGGATTGATTCATTTTAAAAGAAAACAAATCAAAATTTTAATATGTACCTATAAAGAAGTTGATTTAGATAATTATAAGATTGCGGAGTTTTCATTTATTTCAATAATTTATCCAGCATATGCGAAAAAACCTTGTTTATTATTTATTTATTATTAGTTTGCCCTCTTTATACATGTCTGAATTAATGTTTTCAGTAGGGTTGAAAATTTAGGGTAATCAATAATTATACCCAAGATTATGCATTATTTATGTACGGTAACTTGCCTATATTATACATATTGAAGTATAAAAAATATTTTAATCCAATAGGTTTTTATTTAAAAAAATAATCCCATTTTTGCCTCTTTCTATTTCAGTGATTGACTCAATTTTGAC
Source organism: Clogmia albipunctata (assembly GCA_001014945.1). NCBI lineage: Eukaryota > Metazoa > Arthropoda > Insecta > Diptera > Psychodidae > Clogmia > Clogmia albipunctata. Next base: position 21,502 of record JXOV01010632.1, on the reverse strand, counting down.
TGGCTTAGGGATTTGATTCAACAATTTCCGGTATCCGAAAAACCTACTGAATCCCGGGCCGGTAATATGAGCCGCCGACACGCACATGCCGCCGACTGTCACCGAAAACCAGCCCGGACACGTAAGCGACATTGGCACAGGAAAAGAGGAGATTCTATTGACTATTCAAATTTTGGAGGCAACAAAACAAAATTATGTTGAATAAGTGGCTATTGATTACGAATAATAAAATCAAATATCTATGGTAATTTAGGCAAACAAAGAAAAAAATACCCAATGAAACTATTAGAAAAGGCAATTAAAATTTGGCAAGTACTAAATTATCGGAATTATTAGCATTATTCAAATTTAAGTAAAATACGAGTATACAGAGTTTTCCTTTAGATATTTAAATAAATCTAGTAAATTTGTAAAGAAAAGTGTGTAAGTTTAAAGTCATTGATATCTTTAAAAGTTATAATAGTTTTTTTTAAACAAAATTAAAAATAAATCTCTCATTGGAAAGCTCTACCTTAAACACTATAGTAATAAGTAAAACTACACACAGAGAAACTATTAGTCATAATAACAATTTGTCTGCAGACTGTTTATAATTACTCTACAAAATATTGAATATTATTCACTTTACTTGAAAATATTATGTTTACTAGAAGAATTGTGCCTATCTATAGACGTAATAATATTATTTATAAACAAAATAAATACAAAATAAATTGTAGTAGAGGGTGTGTCGAGGTGATAATGAATATGATATTGAATCCAGTATTAAAGTCCAATAAATTGATATTTAGAACATAGTACTGTCTTAATGATAAGACTTTGTAATTAAATTGACCAGATTATAGCAAATTAATTGTATTTATCTCTGAAAATTTTAATTCTTAACCCAAACATCATTGATTGAATGTACAAATAATGATTTACCTAATTAAACTATCTAAAGATTAACTCTAATTGTTTAAAATAATTTGCAAAAGACACACAGTGGGGCTTTTAAATAAAATTTATTGTTTATTGGCAATTGAAATGGCATTTTTATTGCTGAAATGTTGTCAAAATGCCAATCAACAAGTCCACACAACTGGTAGTCAAAGTACTAAATGCCAAATATTTTAAAATAAACACGCAAAAACGTTTTTATTGGATATCAGGATTATTATTGATATATCATCAAAATCGAATGCATTTCCAGTAAAAATTACTAATGATATGAGATTATTGAAAGATTAAATGATTATAAAGGGATTCAATTCATGTATAATATAAATAAGTGTTTTCAATCCATGATAAGCTATCAGAAATAGATAACAATGCTCAATAGTCATCGTCAATTATTACAATTAAAAGATTAATAATAGGACATTTCATAGTTTCTTATACATAGAATGGTTTATGAATTCACAAGAATAGTGTGAATATTTGATAAATTTCGGGGATTACTCGTGATGATGATTTACGTGTTTAAATCTATTTACAAAAATAATATCCCCAGCTTCAACTGTCGAACAACTAGCGTCGTCAACACTATTTGTTCGAATCTAACAAAGTTTTAAGCTTCGATGGAGTGCACAGAATCGAAGAGATAAACCGAATCTTTCAATAATACTAGTAATTTTCCGCCATTCAATGAACGTATACAGATGAAAGTTGCGAAATTAGTGGTCTTCTTCGTAATCTGAGTATTCTGTTTCGGTGGCAAAAATCTGTCAATTTGACTATCTGACACTATAATTTAAATCTGTCAATAAATTAAAGTCTGTTTTTTGACAGATTTTTGTCACCGAAACAGAAATTTGAAACAGAATTTGTTCATGGTGCTAATCACATTTTCAATTGCGAAAGATTGGCAAATGAATAGATAGGGCATTTGATAACTTTGATTACGTAAAACCATTTGGTTAGACCTAAACCGGTAACGGCTGTTGTGTCGTCGTAACAAAATAAATATATGACGGTTAACAAATCAACAGTTTTTAAAAGATTTTAAGCATTATTTAACAAATAATGACCTAAAAAATAATTGATTAGTTTGAATTAATTAATATTTTATTAGTTTTTATTTTTAATTACAATTATTAGGTAGGTATTAGGTAATGGTGGAGATGATTGTTAACATATATTATATGGAAAATATGTTATATTCTATCTTTCTGGTTGATCTTTTGGACAATCAGTTCTTTGAAAGATAGATTATAAAAATCTTTCCCTAAGTTTTAATAAATACTCGTACATTTTACTTTACATAAGCATGAAACTGCTTAGAAAGGATTTGCGCTTCCGACAAAACATTATTCTTATAATCACTTTTGACAAGTGACTTGTTTCAGTGACGTGTGCTGCATAAGTGAGTTGAATGAAACGCATTGAAGTGTTTGTAATAAATATGCACGTACTTTGAATATGCCATAAAGATCAAATTAAGTTGTCTATTATAGAAATTTGCAGACACTTCAATATATCAATGGAAATTTTATTAGATACCAGTAATTGAATTTTGATAACGCTCAAATTGAATAGTCACTTCCAAATCTTATCTAATCAAAACAGCAAATGAACCGGTTTCAAACAATTTGTAATCTCCTACAAAATAAAGCCGATAAGAAAAGTTGAACAAACAAAGGAAAGTAAGTAAGAACAGAAAATCCGCAATCAGAACAACACGTTTATAGGACAACGTCTTGAAGTTGATTAAGTTGATAACGGATTATTGGCAATAAATAAACGTTTCCTTCCACCCTGTACGATTTTTGCATGGCGGGATTCCAATTTCCATTTCGTTTAGTCGGGGGTTTTTTACTGGCAAACAAATAAACAATAATAAAACTTGCAAATATGTGGTATCGACGAATTGGTGAATCGGTAATGGGTTTTGGCACGCAATCGGAGCCTATTTTTAGCGAGATTCCCAATCACTAGGCAGGAAATCGGAAGGATGGATCGATTCGAGGTTCACTGACTGCAAATTCCAGGACTATTTGCAATGGAAAAAGGCAGTTTTAGCCGATTTTCCACTCCAATTGAGGCACTTACACGGGACATTTTGGGGCTGTCACCGTCCACACCAGCTTCTAATCCTCTCGAAAGACTTTGCCACTCAAAAGCACTTGTTAGACACTGAACACAAACGGATAATCTTGGACAGTCAAAGTTCGATCTCTTAGTCGAGTGTTTGCAGATTAAACCACTTTCAAAATGGGAGGTTTTAAATAGGGCTATTCCAGGACCGACACGATTCAGGATCTTCTCCAGGAGTTGATCCGGATTGACGGAAAGCTGAACAGGAACTGAACTACTGTGAGCCTTACGATTCCTTAAATGATTTTGTTTACCGCCTCGAGAACTGATCCTCTTGGCAACCACCTTGTTTGTTTCATTTACATCGATCCTGAAATTTTCGTTTCGTTTCCTCGTTTCGGAAACTTGAAGCCCATTGGAATGTCTGCCTTTTTTCCTGCCCATCGTCGGCTCTGAAACGAAAACTTGTTGCTATTGAAAACCGATTGAAATTGATTTGCAAATAGTTTTCCGTTTACTTTTTGCAGGAATGTAAACAGCTTTTCGTGTTCGGGGTTTTAAAGATTCAATCACTGTCTCCCAGCTAGCCATTCTTAGACTTCCAACACCTCTGAATTCCGACACTAGACTGTTCCTTAATTAAGGATGAAAATGCTTTCACACCTTCCCCTTGAACGAATAAAGAATTCAAATTCCTGTCAATAAGAATTCGCCGAATCATTAATTTGCCATAGCGATAACTGGACTTAGCCAGTTTGGCCCCAAGTTTTTGTGTAACCGTTTTTTGTTAGGACCATTTATTGGAGGAGTGGAAATCGTCTAAACAGTCCCAAAGTTACATCAGCTCAATGCCAATACAATGTTTTTCTGCGTTTATTTTTAATTTTAACTTTTCTAAAGCAAAAAAATACCGGTTTTTGCAAGTCAATCGATCCTCTTATCAGTTATCAGTGGTAAACTGCTTCGTGACTGACCGCAGAGATGCCTCATTGCTTTGGGTGTGGGTTGTGTGGTGTGTGTGTTTATGGCAACAGCGTGCATTTTTATTTATATTCCATTTAATAGCCATGAGATGAGATGTACTCCGATTCTCTGATGAACTTTGAACGGCGGCGGGCGAGGGTGTACTCGCGACATGGTACCCGTACTTCTAAGCCACACACACGCGACCTAGAATTTTAGCCGGCTTCTAATGCGGATTTAATAATAATTTGTAGGACATGTTCAATTCAATGTAAGTGTCAGTGTTTTCCTATTGATATTGGTATAATGTTATATTTGTAATGTTCGTTTTTGGACAGAGAAATACAAATTGAGTCATTTATTCAGAATGTAATTGGAAATTGATTTAAAAGTGGCTCTAGTGTCAATTACTATGTTTACCAACAAATTAAGAGACATAATAGCAAAGGCGTTTCATTTTAGTAAACACTAAATATAGACGATTAAAGTCCATGTGCGAAGTCTGTGTAACTATTTTTGTAACATTGACCAGGAAATGTTACAATAGTTTTTTCTCAAAATTAATGCGTAATTTTATTTTATATATTTAATTTTATATTGGGCTATAAAAATCAGATATATATATAATCACTTTTTAAATTAAAATGTTAGGACTTGGAATAGTCATTAATAAATAAATAATAACTTCGGTATTTATAAAAGTTCATTTTGGATTGTAAGTGTTGTAAAAGATTGGTTTTGCCAATATAACACGTTTATTTTAAAAAAAAGTGGACTTATTAATTGTAAAAATATTTATTTTTTCCATTTACTATGTTGTTTTGCATGAAGTAGTAAAATATTATTATAATTTACTTGTTCCACACGGGAATCAATTTTCGTGATGGTTTTGAAATACTACAGTAGAAGAAACAAATTTTAGTTATATTTTTACACAAATCAATAGTTTTAAATTAAAATTTAACTCAAATTTAAAGAGAGTTTACTAGAAAATCTAATTCATTATTTTATTGAGGACACGTCTTCAGAGTCCTGTTTCAACAATACTTTTAAGGATAAAATTTCGACTAGAAAATCAAATGTTCTTTAAATATAATATGACATTTTTTGTAAACAAATGTATACGAATTGTCAATTCTATGAATGATGCAAGTTGGTACTAAGACTTATTATGAATTGGAATATGAAATTTTTTAAATGACAAAAAGTAAAGTTCTTCATAAATGTTGTCTTTGGCTTTTAAATGTGGTTTAAATGATGAGTGCTATTACCGGCATATCTGTGATACATTGCATGGTGCAAGTTTGTCGTGATATTTTGAAAAATTGAGCCCAAAAGTTCTATTCGCTTGACAACTTCCTCCTTTAATTGTATGTGTTTAGACCCTAATTTAGTGCTGGGTTGTCTTCTTATTCTTTACTTCATATTCTGAAGAAAAATAGCTAATATGCGAATTGTATAAAATCTTGTAAAAAACTAGTTGGAAAAACACATAATTAAACACTCGTATCTATGAGAACTCTACTCGAGTTTAATTATGGTTCATTTTTTCTACACGTTATTTAAATAACTATTAACTACTGAATTGTTTCGATGCTTCAACAAAAATACACCTTTAACAAATTAGAAATAAATTCACTATACTAATATTTTCTAAAATTTACTTAATTTATTAATTCTACAATATTCTAATAATTAATCAAATTTTATAAATTACAATATATTATGTTTAAATGTGTAAACATGAGTTAAGCTACATCTCCTATAAAAAGTAAAAGGCTAATCATTAAATATAAAATTACCGCTTATGATTCACAATGTGAATTTCACACTGATATAATTTTTAAATAAACAAGTTTAGAGGTCATTTGTACTTTTCGGCATCACTATCATATAAAAATATTTAAAAAAAGAAAAAATATAAAGCTCCATTATATCAATAGACCAAAAAATTAGCGAGATAACTGTGTTTTTTACCTCTCAACGGCTGTTTTATCATAAAACAATCTTGTTTTGCAGTTATGGTGGTCATCAACCCCTTTGGCGATTATTTAATTTATTACATCCCAAAATCAGGTGACATTTTATTAGGTTTTCGTTAGATTTTTGTTTTTATTATTTTAAAACTTTTAATTTGATTGGCGATGATAATACATATGTAATGGAATATTTTATGGAAAATTTGAGGTATAATTTTGTTTTCATGTATTTTCCCTTATAAGGTACAAAGTTGAATACATTTATTGAATCAATCACAGCAAATTTTCTAGTTGGACTTAGTATTTTTAAAGAGTGTAATGTTCAACTGGTATAATCTTGAATCATCTTGAATCATAATTGCGTTTAAAATGCACCAATTTGATAATGTAATATTGTTGAAGTTCTTTTCAATTCAAATCTGGGATTAAAGTTTAGATCAATATGTTGGGGGAAAATTGCGGTAAATTTATACCCTGATAATTCATTTTAAAAACAATTTCTTTTAATTTAATTCTGGCGAAAATAGATTACGGGTGTCATACACAAAAAACCGGTAGTGACGAAATTCCAAATTATATTAATAACAGAATGAGAGAGAAAGTGGAATAATAAATTAATTACTAATTCAATTGATTGCGATAATTCTTCCACGCAAGAGATTATTGATGGCTTCAAGGTTAGTCGGTTATCAATTTGTAGAGTTTGTTTAACTTGGGCCAGGCCGCGGGACCGTTCTGGTCGGAATCAGAGACAAACGATCATCACAAGCGTGTTTTAAACGGTTTTTGAATAATGTGTGTTGCATCGGACAGTAATCAGCTTTTCACTGTTTTAATTTTTTTGCCCCGCTTTAATTAGAAATAATGACCGGCGAAATAATCACATGCTTTTAAATGCTTTCGATGCACCCAAAAGTGAAGTATCGCTGGTGGAAACTTTGGAAAAGCCTCTGCCGTAGTGTTCGTACCAGCAAATCAATTTCTTGCTAAATTTAGATTGAATTCTGCAAACTGTTTCCACATTAAGGCACTTCCGTTACGTTTCTTTATTTGTTTACCGTTAATAAGCTTTCGTTTTATTGCCATGTCTGTTACAGGAGTAACCCCAAGAGGTATTTAATATTTATATGGAAATAATTATACTGTCAATAATAATAAAAAAACATATTTTTATATAAAAATATAACCATAATACAAATTGTTTATTTAAAAAAGCCGCTAAACGTAAAAGACACTCGGATATTTTTTATGACGTCAGATCCCATGTAATGAATAATAACATTATTTTTTATACGAGAAAGGGATCTGACGTCATTTACAGAGTATCTACTTATTAAAAATAGTGTCTTTTATAACGGCATTACGTAACAGATAAATAAATTATAAATTTTGAAATAAAAGTATTATTTTTTGTTAATGGGGAATGGTTTGATTATTTTTTGCCAAAATATTTAAACAAAAAAAATAAAGTTAGAAGGAAATTACTGTTAGTACTGCATTTAATTCAAATAGATTAAAATCAGTAAATATCATCTTCAACAGTTTTATAATCACGTGGACAAGCACATTTACTGCAATAGAGATTCCTTAGTTTTATATAATAATCAGCTATTAATCTGTTGTACAACGTTATCTATATTTTTTTATATATAAAACTGATGAAAATAATTGATTAATATTGAAAATTACACAATAATAGGACAATAAAATATGACTTCAAAATAATTTTTTACTTCTACTCCGTGCCGTATAGGGTTAACCAGAATGATGAAATGTAAGTTTGTTCGCTCACGCGAATTTCTGCTTCTTTTATTGCCAATTTTACCAACTCTTTTGAGGAAGCCCAACTTTGTTCAAGACAGAAATGCTGAAATTGGAGTAAATTGCCCAAAATGAAAGACTTTTACTGGTATGGCATATTTATTTCTTATATAAAAAGACAAAAGAGACTGAAATTAACAAACAACTTTCATTTGCATAAGTATTTAACCATAAAATCGTCATCATTGCATTACATTGGCAATTGGTATATAAAATAGAGTATTTCTGTATTTAGTTATATGTATTATAAATAAACAAGACCAAAATTTGTACACAAGGGTGTCCGAATTACAACTAGAGTTTGGTGTTTTGCTGCGCAATATATAAAGTCCACAATTAGTTTCACTATATAGAGTAGTTTTCCGAGAGTCATCTGAATTAGGAAAAAAGAGCAGCTTTTGGTTGAGATTATCAGATTGCTCTAAGACGCACACAGTCACGCAAACAGCAATTTAATTTATGTAAGGAAACTACATTTATATATATTCGATTTCAAAACATAATAACATTATGTGTGACAATAGGCCAATCCGAGTTCATATTCCGGGATCATCTGTCTTTCCGCAGCAAAGTCTTTTCTTTCTCTCTCTCTCCCTCTTCAACTGTCTCTCACAATCGCCCTCTTATCCAGATCCAGCTGATTTCAATGACACATCCAATCAGAACCGCACAGAGATTAAAGTGATCATCAAGTTAACGCATGGTCAAGGTAAAATTGCCGCTGCTCCGAGTCATGGCCGGGCGATTTCGATGCAAAAAAGCGCGTATCGACTTCATTGGCAGCTGAAAGTGATAATAGGCACAGTAGGGCAGAGGGTCCCAGAGAAGGAAAAGCGCTTCTCGTTTGTCAAGGACTGTCCCAATTAAATTAGTCATAGACTCCACGGAGGGATGTTGAACTGTCTTCAAGAGAGTCTCATGAATCCAATATTTCGGCTGAATTAAAGGACCCGAATTTTGTCTCGAAAAATGTGGACAAGACTTCCAAACCAGCTTCGAATGGGCACTTGTATGGCACAAATATGGGAGAGAAACTCCTACTCGAATCCCAATTGGTAGCAAATTTCCAGAATTTAAACACTTCACCAGTCTAAAGCTAAAATGTCCGTTAATCGCTCTCTGGAATCGGATTTTGTTGAAAAACTCCTTCAGCCACTTTTCCACCTCCTCATTGTTCTCGGGCAATAGGTTTTTAGTATCTGATTGTACTAAGCAAGTCACATTGGCAATGACTTTGCTCTCTTTGATCGTAGTGCAAGTCAGATAATGATTTCCGGGAACGTCCTGAATGACAATCCAGGGCTTCTTTTCCGAGATTTCAAAATTAAATCTCAGGTCTCTTCTATTTAAGGGGAGTTCAAACTTAAGGCGTTCAATTCGTCCATAATGCCCCACAGACATGATGACATTTCTAAATCTAGAAAGCCATCCACTTTCATACAGTTCATTCAAATCGTCTTTGGATTGAAGCACCTTATAAGTAGGAACTTCTATGTCGTTATTTTCGCACTTTTGTAAAGTCTCTAAAATGTCATCTAAAACAGCTAGTTCGTGGATTCCCGAGATAAAAGAGGCACATCCTATTAGTTCTAAATGGGGTTTCACCAAGGCGTCATAGTAAGCTGTATTGGACACTCCGACGGGAATGTAAAAAGTCACATTTTCATTGAGCACAATTTCACAGATGCTCGTAATATAGTCATTAACATTGGTCATTGGATTGGGAATTGTGTAGTATTTGCTAACACTTGTGGAGAATTTGGACAGTGGGAAAACTCCCTCGAAGTCAAACACGACCACCCGACTTCCGGATGAGTAAAAATTTCTGGCCAAATGAAGAGTTTGAATGGAACTTCCTCCGCTTATTAAAATTGTCCTCTTCTTCCGATTCCTCTCCTCTGGACTGGTGTGGATTCGGATTAGTATTTCGTTGATTAGTAATAGAGGTAGATTGATGATTTTGTAGAATGTGAAAAGCACGGCGGACATCCAAAATGTGGGCATTAAGATGACAAAGGCGCGACGGAAATTGTTTCTTAAATATTGATAAAGCAGCTGTAAAAATCCGATGAAAAATAACGGCCACCAGAATATTAGCCTGATGAATCTGGCTTCATTGGAGCTGCGTCGGGGAAAAGTTTGTGTAATTATGATGGGCTGGTCTACGGCTCTGTCTTCGGGAATCAGGGAAAATGTGCTGGAAAACGTCCTTCGCAGCGGAGGCGATGTGGATAATGGCGAGGCTGAAGTTGGCGAGCTGGGCATAAAGGGAGGGCTGTTCTCCCTCGAGCTGAACGGTGTGAACTTGGGGCTGCTGGACGGAGGGCGGGAGTGAAAATCCCTATTCCAGTTCCCTCCGCCAAATCCATTTTCGTAATTCGTATTGTTATTTGGCATTTCTCCGATTTCTGTCTTTTTTTATTAGCAATATTAATCCCACTTTATCAATTGGAAGCAGCACCACACTTGAATTATTATAAGCACAATGGACCACTGCCACGGACCGATTCGACTGACTGACTGATCTTCCAGCCAACGAGTATCACGTTCAAGAGGCGCCAGACTGGGAGAGGAGAGCGCTCTGATCTATGGGTATTTGAAAATCGAGTCCAGCAGATCATCAATTCCCCCGGGGCGACCTTTGAAACGATCGGAAAATAATGCCTGTCTCTCTGTGAGCCGCCTTCTCAAATCTTACTGATTACCAGAGACTGATTATCGAGAGAAGTCCCATTATCAGTCTCAAACAATCCATACACCACAACACAGAGCCTTTGTAATGTCCAGTATTTTGATTTTTTGCATGACAGTTTCTGTTGTCACCGAATTTATGGCGCTATTAATACAATTCGTAATTGACGCCTGTTTTCACCGGGGACCTAAACTGGATTAGATTAAATGCTCACTTGTTATGGCAACAGAGACAGTTTTCAGTGAAATTAAACTGTTTCTATGTTTAGCGCACTATCATCAGCCCAGTTATCAGTTGTTTGCGAATTCCCAGGTAGTGGATTTTGTAATCGCAATTTTTTACTATTTTGACCTATCACAATTTTATATAATGATTCATGGTGCTTTCATGTATTGAATTATTTTATACGACTTTGGTATATCTTGTTTGATATTAGAAATTCAGTTCAATAGACGTTTTGAAGGTGAGTTTTTATCTTTTCATGGTCAAAGAGATTACAGTAAAGCTTTGTTAAGAATCCTTTAATTTTACATCATCATTATTATAACAAAAATGCAATCTTTTCAATGACTTGATTTCCAAAATATGTCATTTTTTTGTAATATGTTTTCAATAATTATTAAAGAAATTAATAATTTACTAAGAATTGGAGTCAATGTACTGATTTAGAATCTAATATGGAATTTTTACACCAGCAGATACGAAATCCTGATTATGTCAAATATAATATATTTAAATTTCAACTTTTTTATGTAGTGTTAAGAGGGATTTTATAAAATAAAAGACTATTCATAATTATTACTTTTTAAGAATACTAATCTAAGAGCTAAAAATGGTCATATTCAATAGCTCAATAAAATTACTAATAGATATTTTTTAGCAAGTTTTAAATGATTAATAATGAAAAATATAGTCAATAAAAGGTCAAACCATTGGTTGAGGTTGAGACTCATGTTCCGTATATGAATTGAAAGAGAAAATTTACTACTTATACTGTTTAATCGAAAAAATTTCTAAAAAATATTAAACTTTTTTGTTTAACTGTAACAAATGCAAAAAGTTGCATATACAGCATTTTACCAGGAAAAGTTAAATATTTTTCGTATAAAATATAACGTAATAATTAGTTTGATACTACTTTTACAATAAAATATGATGATTTTAAATTCAATTGTTACGAATTGAAATGTATCACGGAAACCCTTAATTTAAAATAACGTAGTACTAAATTATTGATTAAAAATACAACTATCGCTGAATTTAATTTGGAAAACTTTCACTTGATATATTGTTATCTAAAATCTAAAAATTAAAGATGTTTTCTAGATTTAGTTTGTTTTCCTAATTTCTTATATAACAAAGTATAATTATAAAAAACCCAAATCTTAATATTGCAATATGCATTTTTTATTATTGAAAAGCATTAGTTATATTTACTGAAATACTATTATTTTAAACAGATCAAATTTAACACAATATGTTTAAAGTGAAAAAAAAAATAATTCCTTTAAACAGGAGCTACGAACTTAATAATTTTTTATGATGGACTGCAATAAATGCAAAAGAAGAAGTTATTATATTTGGTTATTACTTTAATAGAAATACGTTTTATTATAAAAGTATGTACATTTAATGTTTATTGCACACAGTTAATCGAGTACCCTACCCAGATTAAAAGTTATTTTAGGTCTTCTACATAAGATAATGACATTCTTTATCTGGATTAAATCATATCAAATAACAAAATAAAATTAGATACACTTTTAACACAACACTAAGCTTTTTATATATAATTTATAAGATACTGGTGACTTCATTCTATATATTAGCTTTTGAAATATATTTTGAAATAAACAAATATATTACCTTTAGCCCCGATTATGATCTTAATAATTCGTATTTTGCCATATATGGAAATTTTTTAAATGAAAAAAATTTCTTTATAAAACTCTCACAATTTATTTTCACTCATTATTTTAAAACTTAAGAATTAAATTGCACTTTTAACACAAGTTTGTTTACTAACAATAAACAAACTGATTTTTTTTTAAACAAACAGACCATCTGGTCACCTTGTTCATATATCTGGTCATCATACATACTTGACAGTTGTCAAATTTCCAGAAAAAAATATTTACAAATGTAAAAACCTAGTTTTTCTTTTCAAAAAGGTGATTTTAATTAAAAATGAGTGGCCCTGCTCCAATTGGATGGAATATTCCACCACCTGCTGATCCTGGACATAGTAAACACAAGAAATCAAAGCATAAAAAGGAGAAAAAGAAAAAGGAACGTCGGCATTCGTCTTCTAGCTCCAGTTCATCGTCTTCCAGTAGCAGCAGCGGGTCGGATAGGCACAAGAAAGGACATAAGTATTCTAAACTAAAGGACCAAGGAAAGGAAAAGGTGAAAAAGCACAAGAAACATAAGAAGAAAAAGTCCAGAGATTCGGAGCCGGATTTTGGAGTTCCTGTCCACTTGATGCAGAGCAGGGCCAATGCCCCCGAGACCCAAGAGTCTTGGCAAGCCAGACAGAATGTTATTAGACGAGTTGTAGATCCCAGTACTGGACGAGAAAGGTTAGAAATTGAAAGATTGGGAAATCCATTTCTAAAAAAAACTATTAATTTCAGATTAATTCGAGGAGATGGAGAGATTTTGGAGGAGATTGTGAGTCGTGACAGGCATCGAGATATTAACAGGCAGGCCACAGCAGCTGACGGAACCTTTTTCCAAGCTAATACTGTCGGATGGACTCCGCCAAAATGAGTCATTTTCTTATCTTGAAAAATTCCATACTTGTTTAAAATATATTTTTGTTTTATTCATATTTTAAAGTCATTTGTGTTTCACAATTAACTGCCCTAAAATAATTGTACAATGAAGGTGGTGGATCCGTCCCGGAATGCTGGGTCATCCACGACCTTCGCCCGGCACAGGGGGCAAGTGTTCTCCCGGTCGAACCAAATACCGATGCATAAATCACAGAAAATATGGTTACATTCTAGCATAATTGGTGAATTGAACTGCTCATGGCAAATGGGACACTGGCCACCAGCGGTTCCCTGCTGCTCCTTTGTCGGCACCACTCCAAAGTTCTGCAAGTTTTTAAATAAAAGAAGATATTAAAATATTTTCAACGAATACTTAAATGCTTTGTAAATAAATTGTACTCGTATTTTCCATATTAATATTGTTGGTGGTATTGTTACATTTTATATCTATTTAATAAATATTTAACACGGAAAAAATTAGAGAAAAACTTCTTAAATCTTTTAATTTCAAATATATGGTATAAGTTAAAATATGCTTATTTGCATTTTATTTTAAACTTAAACACATCTAATCTTCAAAAATATGCATGGAAATCCTGTATAATATTTTTTAGGCATTTTTGTTGCTTAAAATTGCTCTGTCTAAGTCGTTATTATAGCACAAGTGCTTTAAAAAATTATTATAATATATTATCCAAATATAAGAATTCGTGCCGAAGAAATCAAAAGCGATTACCAAATAGGTTCTATAAATTCAGTGATCGGGGCAATGAAATTAAAGTTTAACAAAATTGCAAAACCGTTAGACTGGTTTATTTGAATATATTTTTAAATTAGGAATGTTCTATCCTTTTCCCGCATTACACATTGAGCAACAAAGGCAGGTATAGTGTGTGGAATAGAGCCACATATGTTTTTATAAAAATTTAAAGAATTTTATGTTAATTTATTTAAAAATGAATAAAATTTTGTATATTTCTTTGTTTAATAATGCCCTATCTTATCGACCTTGTTGTATAAATAACTATTAAATAATGTTAATGTACATAAAATTGATTATGAACTGAATAAAATGTTATTATTATAATTTTTCAAATATAAATAAAAAAAACGTATATAAAATTTGTGCTACAAGGATGTAGAATGGGCCGCTTTTAATGAGCAAACGAGTGTGAAATAAAAAAACAACTATTAAAAAAATATTTTCCGCTACAACGGTCTCTATTTGAACGAAATTATGACTTTCTTTTTACCCTAGTGAAATAAAAAGTCAAAATTTTCACTAAAAAATCCAAAATCCAATTTAATTGAAGTTTTGGCTAAAGTAAATAATTTTGATTTTCAGGATTAGAGGCAACTGTTTAGTAATTTTCTTTTTTCATAAAGGGTTAAAAAAAGTTCATTTGTACAATTCCATTACGTTAAACTTCCAATTTGTGGCAATTGCACAAAATGGGATTGAATATCACACTTCTTTCAACTCGGTTATAGTCAAATCTTTGTTTTGCAATTTAAACAACTCCTGAATGTCACTTGGTTTTGGTAAATAGCAGAGATTTTTTCGTTCGAATTACCGAGAGCACAAAATTGTATGGATTTAGTTCTAAATATCAAGAGATTTTTGGCGACCTCGGTATAGGTTCGAATTATTGAGAGTCGACTGTAGTTCAATCTATTAAAAATCATCAGGATGCATTTTCCAGGACTCATCGAGACCACATTTCACTTAATACGATATAATATAGTTATCAGAATGAAATTTGTATCTTAATAAAATAAATTATAATTTTACCAAAACTTCCTTTTAAATTTAAAGTACAATATCTTTAAATAATTGGCAATAAATCTAACAATCAATAAACATCTGCTACTAAACTTCATAATAATTTTTCGAGTACTATTGAACTTTTATCAATTTAAAGCCGTTCAAGGCAATAAAAGTGGTTTCACTCTATTAAAATATTGACACAATTGCTATAAATAATAAATACTCATTTGTTTAAAGTGTAACAATTTAACACACCTTATGGAAAATGATTAAATTTGGAGAAAAAACTTACTGAATTTTGAAGAAATTTCTTGAAGGAGCGGCTCAAAAAGGTACCCGCAATGACCAGGTCCCTAAATTTGGCGACTCCATAAACTGTTATTAGAATCGCACTCACAATTTTCTCGTAACCATCGTAGAAATGATAAATGTATGAGACCCAAGGCTGGATTGGAGTTAAACTCCGATAAAACTGGGAAATAGCCTCAACAAGTAAGTAAATCCGTCCCTGGAAAAGGAAAGAAAATCACAACAAAATATAAATATTAAAAAACAGGTATAATAGATAGTTATTTAAGTATAAATTCCAATAATTACCCGTCCTTTGCACTCGACTACCGACGGAGGCATTAATGTAATGACAATTTTTACAAGGATGGTGAATAGTTTAACAATAAAATCGCAAATTAGAATGCAATAAAGAAGCTGCGACATTGATTCGATCTTCGATGTGGGGTGAAGAAGGACGATCTTAATTATTGTCACCACTTGAGGCATTGCTAAGACCAGACATTGGGTTAGAAGAACGTACAGCAGCTCAAATAAAAGATGTCGAATATTTTTATTATTCTGAAAAGAAAGAAGAAATAAAAAAAATTATAACAGTATATAAGCTGAAATATTAATATGAGGTTAGCTTTTTGATATCGATTTAAGTATCATAATGCGTCACTTTTCGCACTAGTGAATATTTTGAATTTTTATTTCACTAGTAAAAAAAGTATATTTTGATGCAAGTGGTGAAATAAAGGTTATTACTACATGAAGGTACATGAGTACTGTCATAACCGATTTCACATGTGTATCGAACGCTATTTTGAATAATTCTGAAAAATATCAGTTATTCGATAATTAATAATAAAACCATTCACATCGGTTTTTTCAAATTGTGTGACCACAACTCACAACGACATTTTCATATTTAAATAATTACTTGATATGACAATAATATGTAATTTCATTAAATTGGTGACAATTTGCGAATAAATTTTTAATTATTTCAGCACTTCGTGCAGAAACCGTTACAAAACCAATTTGTGAAGAAAAGTCTACTTTTCGATACCGAATTGCGCAAAACATAATCTATTTCGATTTTTTGTATTAATTTATTCAGGAACGCATAAGGTCTTGTATAAAACAATGTTTGATAAGTATGATTAACCACACGGGGTTTGTTTTTTACAGTCACTATGTTTGTGATTAAAGGATCCTAGTTCTTAATAATGCCTCGTCTAACCGACCCTATCAGTAATTATTGTTACGGATCCATAATTAATCCTATATTAAATTTGGAACAATTAATATTATATTCTGACGCGCTACTCAGGTTTGGTGTCTGTTCTTCACTACGTCCTTACTAATTTATAAAATATATTTTAATTTGATTTTTTGATTTAGTTTAATGTTTATTAATCCTCAGATTATAACATGATTCTCAACAATGAAAAAAATAAATATAAAACATATAAAAACAAGTATATTTTCTATCAGTTATGAATGATTCATTTTAAAAATTACAAAAATATTATTCCTATATAATTCCTTTAAGGTCAACAGATGTTAAATTTTGATAACAATTATGTGAGTTAAATTAATTCAGATGAAGTGGTTAAAATAAAATTAATCGAACATTGTTCCTCGCCAAAACATCTTAAGTCTATCAGTGACTCATCTATATAATTTGTAATAAAAACATTAAACTGGAATTTAATATCAAAACAAACTGTTTGTTTAGAGATGTTCCTATATAAACCACTACAAAATCCTTATAAAAAGTTACATCATTCTATAATGATTTGGGCAAAAAGCTCACCTTTTTGGCAATTTCCTGCTTAAGCTTGTGATTGGCTTTGGTGAAGCCGAAAAAGAAGATGCAAAACCTAAGGATGTCAGCATAGTTGTCGTAGGAGAACTTTAAGATGACCATGAAAACGAAGGGAAGGTATCGGAGGCAGGCGCGGATAAAGTTCCTTGCTTCCGGGATTTGAGCCATGGCGTCCTGCAGTTCATCAGCAGGGCCATTTCCACTTCTGCCCGTTCCCGCGGCCACATCGACTCGGTTCGGAACCGGGTCTGGAATACTATTTCTAAGTCCATTACTGTTATTTCCAGAGGAATCTTCTGGAACGTTTGAATTTCGATTTATTCCATCATTGTGTGGCTCTGAGACGGTTGTCTGAAGTGTGTGCGGCTGGGCGAATCCATGATGGTGCATCATAAGCCTATGGATCTGTTGGATCCGCTCTGGGGCTTCCTCAGAGGCCAAAAGTCTCGGATTCGAAATCAGGCTATGGTTTTGTGAAATTGGATTGGAAACGTTCACCACTAAATTGTTGCTATTCGCCGCATCCACCATCACCTCGCGATGATTCCCAAAGCCATTCGTACTCGTGCTACCCCCGATGTTCGGGGGATGTCCCGCCCAATTGTTAAAATGCACAAAATTCACCAAATTGCTCCGCATTTGCCTAAAATTTGACGCTATTTCGGACCGAAACGACCCCGTCGAGGACGTTATCAATGCCTCACTTTCACTGTCATCGTCCATGCGTAATACAATGCTGTTGTTTGTCGACATAATCACAGATTTTTTAAACTTCTAATACTACTCATTCAATAATTTTTGGAAACAAGAAAAACCAAAACAAAAACACCGATTTGACAGCTGTTTTTTTATAGTGCTTTTCAAACTTTGGCTGTCAAATCTCGTTTCCAATGGGATTTAGGTTTGCCTTGGTTTATAAGTATACAAAAAACCCGGATTTAACAATATTGAGCAGGAAAAACCATAACCTACCAAAAATGTTTTTTCTAGCCAATAACAGGGCCCCAACAGAATTTAAACTCTTTGTGTTCGGAGTTCAAATATAGAAACATGGACATTTTGTTGCCAAATTTTCTAATCAAAGTTGGAAAAAACCGTTATTTTCAAATACTTTTTTGACAGGTGTACACTCTACTTCTAGTTTGAGAAACACAAATAACTACAAAAACAATTTGCAGTTGAAGTTGAATGTGAAAGTACCATGAATTGATTTTGTACCAGGCGTCTGCGCTTATTTAAAACTGACGTTAAACTTTATTTTTATTTATTGAAAGTCAATACTAAATAATAGCTTTTAAGGTTTTTATTGGTATTTCTTAATAATAAATTTCCCTTTTAATTCCTGTAAGGAACATGGGGAGTCTAAACCTCAACCAACGGGGTTAGACTTTTCATGACTATTTTTTTCGGTGTATTATTTATTAGTCAATTAATAGCACCTAGACTAGTTGAAAAAGGACCCAGTTAATCCTACCAATCCAGGGATCGAACCCATGGACTCCTAATACTAACATTGCAATTTTCACAAATGAAAAGGAATATTATCTCGATTAACTGTAATTTAATGGAATGCCCATTTGTTTTTGCCATTTAGAACAGGGCGTTATTATTTATATTTTCTTATTTTACACCACGAAACAAGAAAATTTTTAATATAAAGTGAAAGTATTACAGGGTTTTGGATTTTTGGATATATGTACTATTGCTTAGAATTGTATAATGTCCTGAAGTGCTCAGAGGGATGATTCTTAAGCGAATTATAAAACCTGTTCTCCAGGTCCATAAGTATCTCATCTATTGGACACAAGTCCTCATATTTACCATTTGGTCGTCTATATTTATTAAAGCATAGCCTAACTATTTTCCTTTCGAACAATTTTATGTTCTCCATTTTACATTTAGGACTATATTTCCATATTAGAAAGTCGTGACATACTAAATAATATTCTATATTTAATAGATGAGATGAAAAAAGAAGAAGACATTAAACAAAATTTAAAAGAAAGAGAGGCAAATAAAAATATTGTGCTTGACTAAAAGAATTAATTATTGGTTTATTAATTGGTCATGAAAGGATAAGTATAAAATTATTTTTAAAAATATTTTGAGGAAATATATATATTTAGATTTTTAAAGCACATCTTCCTTTCATTTGGGGCATATTTTTGCAACTAGAAATTTAAGTCGCACTTTTTATTCTCTTTTCACTTTCTTTTTTCATAATTTGCAGTTTAAAATCTTGTGATCCAAAAATTTCTATTATAAGTATAACAATATTCAGCTAAAGATATAGGCCCTATGTATTACCAGGTTTTCATTACCGAAACAGAACATACTATACACTAATACTGAGACTGAGACTAAA
Source organism: Clogmia albipunctata (assembly GCA_001014945.1). Lineage (NCBI taxonomy): Eukaryota > Metazoa > Arthropoda > Insecta > Diptera > Psychodidae > Clogmia > Clogmia albipunctata. Next base: position 2,021 of record JXOV01010632.1, on the reverse strand, counting down.
CTTTTTTTACTTATAATGTCATAAACTAACATTAAAACTCGAGATTTATGACCCTAATCCTTCTCTGCGTTCTAATGACGATTAACGAAAAAAATTGTTGTTTATTCAAAAGATAAAAGGTTTTTACAATTTTGAAATTTTTATGCCAGTTTGTTATTTTAAACCATTTATGCATTTATGCGTATAGTTTTTGGTGCAAATTTCTACATCAGAGTGTCCAGCAAGATAACCAATTTCTTGCAGTCGTTGTAAGATCTTTTAGTTCAAATTTTGTTATTGGACATATATCCAGATTATTTTCCGGCGTTTGAAATTTTGGACCACAGTTACAGCCTGGATCGGTAATCATCCCCCAATTTGATAGTATGTAGTTACATCGGCCATGTCTTGTTCTAAACTTGTATGGGTTGTACCATTGTTTCTGTGGTAATCCTAGCTCGTTTTTTCTACAACAGTCGAAGTTAACGATGGTCGAAGACAATCTATAACTACACCATCGGAAGACCGGGTTAAATTCCGACTCTTCTAGATCATAGGCCAGTATTAAGGGCGGGTGGCGAGATTTCAGTCTATTCCTAGTTCGTTGCTTCAAATCATTGTGTAAGGGTAATCCTTGATTTGGCAAGTTTTCTTGTATTCTTTGACCAATGTCGTCGTCTTCCTCCGCACATCCAGGGGCGTGATATTACAAATTGTTCTTTGGAGTCGATGACACTGTTCCGCTAATGATGCGTATGGTTTTACTTAGTTGTTTGACATTTTGTTTACAAGTGTACTGTTTAAAACCATTGAATAATTACACCTGTAAGAACTTTCAGCAAAATTAATGGCTTTAATCTTTTTAACCCACAAAAAATATAATCAACTATGAGAAGTTAATCGAAAAACCATTTCATCCTAAAATATCAAAAAATATTTACATTTAATCTAGTTATTAAAATGTTTGAAAAGTCGATCTTTTACAATAATTGTGATTTGCAAATTGACTAGTTTTATACTATTTGTCAGGTTTAACAGGTTGAACTTGAATCACCTATAGTCTATTACTACGGAAAGATTTTAGTTAGATTTATTTCAAAAGGCTAAATACAATAGTCATTTAAAATGTCTGATGGACTTCAATTGGTTATGAAGCGTAGATTTATTTTTAATTGACTGTCTATAATCAACATATTATGTATATCCAAATTGTTGTGGTCTTTTAGCTTTGTGGTTTATTTAAATGATGTTTTTTGTATGTCGATTCAGCTTCAGTTTTGATTGTCAATTAATTTGATATTCGAAATTCAATTGACTGGATACAAATATCACATAACATATTGGAACGAGCAATATCTATTGTGAATGGGCTAAAATTGTTATTTATTCACAAAACAATTTCAATTTGTTCCAAAAAAAAACAATAAAACATCAAATGTTTTATTTTTGTGTTAAAATCAAACATTAATAAATAAAATATCATTCCCAAAAAATAATTGTAGTGTTTCATTGTTCTAGCTTTTTATTACTTTTTAAATTTTAATAAAATCCTTTTTTTAAATTTTTTTAAATTTTGAAATTTATTTTATGTTGAATTCATGTTTATATATTATTATTATTATAAATGTTACTGTCATTTGAATCTTAATTTTTACTTTATTATTGTAATTTCATAGAAGCAAAATAAAATATCAATTTTATAATCAATCTGTAAAGTTTTTTTTATACAAATCATTGCTTAATTTCTTCTTTACCTAATAATCGCGATTATTTTATAGATGTTGGTTTTATCTTTCGTACCATTAGTTAAATAAAAAGAGTCTGTCTAACGAAAAAGGCTTATTAATAATGATGTGTATTTTTTCCTTGCTAATAGTAATTTTTACAAATCGGTTTCATTTAAAATTCGATCTGCTTGATAAAAGTATTTTTTAATTTGAGATCTTTTCATGGTTATTGAAGCACACATAAATGAAATAGTTATTTGTGTTACAAGGACATAATGTTTTTCGCACTCCACTCATGAGCACTGACATTTTTAC
>JXOV01010625.1:0-13709 GCA_001014945.1 Clogmia albipunctata | reverse complement strand
TATCTAATCATAACAGTTAATTGAGAAATTTAATTTTAAAAAAGGGGGCGNAATAACGGTACATACTGATACCCTCTCGAATTTCAAATCGTCATTGCGTCTTTAATAATTGCGCTATTTTAAGTTTAGAAGTGGCAAAAAATGGCCAGAAAAACAGAGATTCCATTGACATGCAATTTCATTATCTAATCATAACAGTTAATTGAGAAATTTAATTTTAAAAAAGGGGGCGTGTCATCCCCAAGTAGTAAAATTTATGACTTTTCGGTGTGCTCAGCACATAAGATTCCATAACAGTAGTACTATGGGCCAAGACGAACATTTTAATAATTCCAAAGATTTTGAAGCATTTTCTTAAAAATCTTCTTGATAAATAGAACTTAATATGAGTAACAATGGAGACTGATTCAAATTGCATGAAAAAAAATGGTTCTAAGAGAATTATTCTAGAAACTTTTTGCCTAATACGTTGTTCCATGACAAACTTCTTATGAGATAGCTAAATTTGATACTAAAATAAAAACAATATGAGTCCTATGTTAGTTAGCTTATTATACAGAAACCTCAATGATTTCGAGGACTTTTATAATTTAACATAGAACTTAGAAAAAATATATTGGGAATAGAGGATAAATAGTCATTTTTCTTGATTTTGTGTTATGTCATGTTATAATCCGTGGATTAATAAACATTAAATTATATCAAAAGATAAGTTGTTATAAGTAATTTAGTTTTAAAGTCAAAGAAAGTAAATTTAAAGTATAATTATTATAAATGTTGTAAAATATTTAATTAAGATTGACTGATTCTGGTACAAAAATTAGGTAAATTTTATATATTAGATTGAAGAAATGCAGAATCAAAATCGTAACAAACCCTTGTGTACAGTAAATCATTTAACGAAATAAGAATCAAAGCATAAGACATTTTTTGGCGATGAGATGTACCTATCATTCCCAAGAAATCGCGATGAATCATCAGACCATAATAATTCATATATGAGTGAGTGATATAACTGACTCAGGGTTTGTTCTGACCAATCTAATATACACTCCGTTGCAAGAAGTTGAATACAGTCATTTTCTGCAACGGAGTGTATATGGGGCATTTTAGTATTTATTAGAAAAGTTTAAATTTAGCAATAGAAAGATTCAACTAAATTTGCTTAGGGCAAAGGTGAGTTTGGATAATATTCCCTTTGAAAAGAATAAATGAATTCGAATAATATTATTAGAATGCAATGAAAGCCATAACACAAGATCAAAGAAGAAACGGCAAATATTTGGCTAAAATTATATTTATACTTTTATACAATTTTGTATAGTAATAGTGTCATTATAGTAGTCAACGCTTACTCCACAATGTGTTCTTTATATTGATCTGTTGAATAATATATTATTTATTACTAACACAAAGAATTTGTATAACTATTCTTCATTATTCAACCACAAAATTTTGTATTATTCTTAGTAGCCTTAGAATGAATATCTATTTTGACATTTTTCATGTCTCTATAGTAAAGTAGACTCTGATTTATTAATCAATTTAAATTTGTTGACATTAAATGGCAAAAACTAAAGTTCTCATTAAAAGTTGATTATGGCTTTTAAATGTGGTTTAAATGATTAGAGCTATCACGGACATATCAGTGATACAGTGCATGGTGCAAGGTTGTCGTGATATTTTGAAAAATTAAGGCTAAAAGTTCTATTGGCTTGAAAACTTCTTCCCTTAATTGTATGTGTTTAGACCTAAATTTAGTGCTGGGTTGTCTTCTTATTCTTTACTTCATATTTCGCGGAAAATAGCTAATAAAAATGCTAATTGTATAAAATATTGTAAAAAACTATTTGGAAAAACACATAATTAAACACTCGTATCTATTAGAAAACTCATTTCATTCGTTTTCTAGAACTCTACTCGAGTTTAATTATGGTTCATTTTTCCCACACGTTGTTTAAATAACTATTACACGGTACAAAAACTATTAAACAAACCATTAAATTAAAATTTTGTTAAAACCCAAATTTAAAAAACGATTCCCAAAAAATATGATAACTGCCATTATTCTATTGATACATCTTCAGCATTCTGTTTCAATCGTATTTTAAGGAATTTTTGGAAAATGTAAATAGTTATTCGAATACAATGTAGGTAGGTACATACAAATTGTTAAATTTAAATTAATACTCACTTGTAATTATGAAGAGTTTGATAAGGAGCTACAACGGGGACGGCAAACAGGAGTTCGTCTTCTTCGACAGGAGCACCAGTGAGGCTGTCCAACATATCAACATCAGCATTAGCTGGAGTTTCATCCTCATCTTCGGCTTCCTTTTGTTTAACCTGAGGTGTTCTTCTAATCTTCTTCTGAATTTCCTCTTCTTCAATCTTTTTCTTCTTGTCTTTCGCACTCTTTCCGTCAGACTTGAGGATCTCCATCCTTTGCTGTCTCTCATCCTCATCTTGATCCTTGTACTTTTCCTTGATCTTCTTCAGCTTTCCCTTTTGCCCTCTTTTCGGTTGATTTTGCTTTTCCTTTTGACTTTTATCCTCTTCATCTTCCTTGAATTGTGTCTTTTTCTGCTGAGGTTTGTTTTGTTGGGGTTTCTTAGGCTTTTGTGGAATTATATAGGGTTGATTATCGCCCAGGAAAATGACATTTTCATCGCTTTGTTGGGTCTCTACCGAGGTTAGACGTTCAATTTTTGGATCTGGTTTTACTTCAATCTTTCCTGTATTGTGATCGACTTTTATATGAGTGTCAGGGAATTTCGGTAGATTATTTTCCTCCTCCTCTGAACTTGATTCTTGTTTAGTGGTGTTATCATCCTGATCGTTATCCAGGTTTATTTCCTCGTCGATTTCTTCCAACTTTTCATTTTCGATCAGAACGCTCAATTTATCGACATCATCATCAAAAGTTCTCACTTTCCTCTCGTTTTTATGCCTCTCAATTGAGCTTTCTTCCAATTTGAAGAGAAATCCTAGTCCCAAAATTAAATGACACGGTGGTAGGAAGTTCTTCTTACCTCGGATCATAAAACTACCGGTTCCTAAATATTCTCCAGTTGGTGCAGTTTTACTAACTTGATCGCTGTTAACCCAGTAAGCGCTTGTTACTACTTTAGCGTCCCAGGCGACGCTATAAGAAATAGCCATCGTTCCAGCTTCGAGGAGAGTTTTTGGAGGAACCGGTTCTCCACTTGGATTTCTAATAATAACACTTGAAGCTCCGTGAATTTCAGCATGAACGTAAACATCCGTATTTCTCATATATCTCTTGACGATCAGTTCGTTTTGCTGTTGATCTCTTCCACCGATCACGAGATAATTTTCCGATGAAATAAACCAGTAAAACTTCTCAAACCAATACACTTTTCTCGCCTTGGAAATACTCGAAATAGTTTTCACGTCTTTCAAAGTTTGCTGGGTTTTCCTTTCAGCTGATTTTAAGGCTTTCGCTGAAGCATCGATCGTCTTTTGTTCTTTTTTAGCGGCACTACGTTTTTGATCGTAATATTTTCTAGCATTTGCAAAGGCTGTTAAAGACAGATCAATATCGATAATAGCTGGCAAAAGTTCCTCACTATCCTCTTCGTCTTCCTCCATAAACTCGGCATAGGGATCGGACAAGTAAAGAGAAATACAATTCGTTTCCAGTTTCAACTTCTTGATAATCGCAGCAACCGGATCGTCATTAGCTTGGGCGTTTTTCACCAATTCCTGAACATCTGTCCAGCTCATTTGATTCGCCAAGGCATGTTGAATAGCGTAAATTGCCTTATCAACCAATTCCTGGTTTCTGGTAATCAATTCCGCCTTCTTTTTGTCTTCAACTTGGGTTTTTGTTAAATCTTGAAGCCGTTTTGCGTGATCAGTTCGAACGTTTGACAGCTTTTTTAACGCCTCCTTTTCCTGTTGCATTGCCTTAATGTCGATCTTTTGACCCTCTAAGGTACTGTAATATTCATCTACAGCGGCATCAAAGGACGGAAATTCTTTAAAGGGTCTGTCTTTATTCTGATGGAAACTATAAGGATGATATTCCAGGTTTACAAAGAATGATTCTTCTTTAGAAGCATCTTGACTGGGACGTTTTTCCTCTCTTTGAATTATATATCCTTTAGAAATATTGGTTTTTGCGTCTTTCATAAGTAACTTGGCTTCTTCTATTGCCTTTTCTAAAGAACTCCAGTCCGTTTCAGGGTTAAACATTCTTTGACGTTTTTCAGATTCCTTTTGTTTTTTCTTTGATTTTCCACTTTTCGGCTCATTTTCTGTGTTTTCGGTAGTTTCCTCTTCAATTTTCTTTCCTTCAACTTTACAGGAGTATAAGTCATTCTTTTCTAAGACGTGGTCAATTAGAGATGGACCGAAATCTGCTATTGGATTGAGAACAGTTCGTAGAGTTGAGTTTGGGGATGCATTTTCTATAGCGCTCTTCACAGTTTCCATGTCAATTTCGGTATTTCGGGCTCTATCTAAAGGATATTTCTCTCTGACCGCAAATCGGACCTCTTCCCCTTCAACGTGAGGACGGAGAATGTTCAAGATCGTCATTTCGTGATCGCAGAGGATTATATTTCCTCGATCGTACAGTTCTACGATAATAAAATAAGTGGCTTCACCAGTGCCAAACTGGAGGCTGATAATTCGATCTGTTCCCAGCTGTTCAAAGCGTTCCAGACGCTTGTTTTTCAGGTGTTTCCGGAGTTTCATTGTAAATCCGGAAGGAGCTACATTTTTGGGCCATTCAAAACCAGTGGTGTGGAATCGGTTTCCAGATTCCATTAGAAGAACCACCTTCTCCTCTGTCCGCTGCAATCGGATCAGGTAAGTCCTGTTATCAATATCGTAAATCTGATTGACACGCATGCCGACGAGTCTAAAATAATGAGCAAAGAAAATTGGAATATTTGTAGTTAAATATTTCTTTCCATTCCCATTGATTGTACTTACCTCTGCAACTCCGTCACAGAGCAGACGATGTCGAAGGTGTTGAACCGGTTCTTCATCTTGGAAACACTTAAATTATTGCAAAATTTAAGAAATTTGCCAATGTTTTGAAAGAAAAGGTTCTTATTGCCGTTATTATTTGAAAAATCCCCGAACCAGTTTTTTAAATTCAATTTAAATTTTGACGGTTAGCGGTTTTATTGTAAAAATCTAAGTTGTTTACTATTTTTTAAAACCAAAATTGACTATTTTTAACTATAAAATATCAAAATATATTGGTTATTTTTTATTTGACGTCTTTTAGAAGATTAACTTTATCATTTCCCATAGTGGTGAAATTTGATGATAACCATCATTGTAGATGACTCACCAATTCGATTAGAAAATTTCGCAATATTAAGGTATGAATTAATTAATTCGGAATGAAATATTTTGGTTCGGTCAATGAACCCATTATTTCTTTTTCTTTGTTAAATAATTCATAATTCAACGTTTGATTATTAAATATACCAACAATTATTAATAATAATAACTAAAATATGAAAAATGGAAGTGTTGTTTATATTTGTTTCGTTATTTTCAAATAATAATAAATTATAATATAAAAGATTCCGGATAGGAGTAAAATTTTATTATTTTTAAATATATAAAGGGTGTCTCCCTTATGTTTGACGTGAATACAAAATAGAAACCATTATTAATTTTAAACAATTAATTTTATATAGTTTATGTTATTAGTATAAAAAATTGATATTAAATTGTTACTACAAGCGAAAAAATAATGAGTTATAATCAACCATAGCTTCTATTACTTGCGGTTTTGCACTTAAAAATAGTTTGAATAGGATAATAATTAAATTTTCTAAGCTATGATGAATATGATTTCCAAGCGCTAAAATTTTATAATTATTGCAAATCAAAATAATTAAAGCGATAGGATATTTGTTTTGATAAAACTAGCATAACAAAGTTCAATATTTTAGTACTATATATTAAAAAAATTAAAATACAATAACGACAAATTTGCAATGTGTCACTTCGCCGCACTCTTATTGGGGGTTTTAATTAATTCAATTGCACTAATAAGTTTTTAAAGTAAGTTTTATTAGGATTTTATTTATTGGGAAATAAATAAAAATAATATAAATAAGCATGGTTTCCGCAAAAACCAAATTTATTTAAAAATATTTGATAAATTTTATAAAAGCAAAAATATAAGACACAATATGAACAATATGTAATCATAATAAGTCTAAACCACTAAATGTACTAATACATTATTTGAAGAAAAATTGAATAAATATATCAAAATTATTAAATGATATTCCAAAGTAAATAAAACCACATTACCACCTTTATTGGTTTTCGAAAAACGTCCTGATTTTAATATTCGAACCCTTTCGAACGGCGTCTGCGCAGTGGTGGAAAACTTTCAGCAGCACCATTTGTGTTCTGTCAATTTCCTCCAAAAAGGAAAATATGGCGGAGGTTTGAAAAGTTGTGTCGCTCTATTCCGCATTGGAGCACAGTCATTGAAAATAAAGGATTTGGTGGCCAAGAAGTTGGATTTAAAAGTGAGATTAGTTCTGTAACGCGTTTTCTGTAAATAGGACCACAATATTTCGATTAAAGTTGTGCTTTTCAGATGAAAATGTGAAATAAAAATGGTGAAGAAAAGTCAAAAAGTTTTTCGACAATTTTCACCAAATAGGGTGTTTTAAAGTGTTTATTTTCGGTGAAAACTCTCGAATGATGGCTGAAGAGTGTGTTGCTAGGCTCTAAAGTAGTGGGATTAGTTCCATTTCCGTTTAAATTGAAGGACAATTCAGTGCTTTCTTCAAATAAAACAACAACAATGTCCTGAGCTTTTGGGTGGATAACATCTCGTTGTTGTTGTGTTTGTTTTTATTTTAGGAGGATATCTTATCGACTGCTTTTCAGATTAGTCAACATTCCTTTATTTATAGGCTTTTCCAAGTTGATATTTGAACACCTTTTCAGATTAAAATATTAAACATCGAAGTTTGAAATAAGAATTTTTAGAGCTAATTACTTAATTTGGAAAAAATAATTAAAAATTTTATAACAAGAAATCTCAGTTTAATTATATATTAATAATCAATTGGTTATTATCACAAATTCATCATAGGCCCGAAAATAGAATCAAGGATTTCTTTCTGAGAGCTTTCATCTTGTTGTTTTGTGTTTTATATTCAAATCTGTCAAAATGGAGGACCATTTATTGGAAATAATTTGCTAAAATTTTAATATATTATTCATATAATACAAATGAAATTACATACATAAGTTTAAAAACCTTAAAATAACGAAATTAAATTTTGGGGATAAAGTTTTTTTAATACCAATTTAATCAATGATTAATAATTTTCTTAACTGCTTTATATTTTTTAATAGAAAACCTTGATATACAATCCTTTATTAAAACTTTATTAATGACAAAAACTGTGAAAGCGAGGATTTGTGTGAAAGTAGGAGAAGGTGACGAATTGAAAAGGTCAAAGTTAGAAACTTTTTAAAATTCAATTATAAAGAGACAATAGGAAAAGGAGAACATACAATTCAAACTTTTTATCTGATATAATGACATTATTGAAGAGACGTTCTCTTGTCATAATTAGGATAGAATAGACGAGAAATAAATCAAAAGTATTAATATTTTTATTGGGAAGTAATTGATTTTTTTGTATTGAATCAGCTGTTTTTTTAAACACCAATTTCTTTAAATATATAAGAATATACTATTATATTGCTTTATAAGTGCTTGCTCATTTCATATTTAAATCTGGTTAATAATTATGTATATGTAATAAAAGTATTTTTGAAAGTACCTATATGAATTTAATTGAATTAAAAATATTCAATACGCAGATAATTAGTTGATGAAATTGATTTTTTCTCTTGAATCTGATATTAATTTTTAATGTTTTAAATAAACTCATCGGAAAAAATGCGGAAATTGAAAACACACACGATAAATTCCAAATTAGTATTCGGAAAATATGAATATTAATATTTGGGAAGCATTCTTCGCATTAATTTTAAACCGAAAAAAAGGGAAAGAGAGAGAAAGAGAGGGATTAAAGCCATTTGTCGTGTGGACGTGATTAATTCGGGTAGTTTGTGCTGAGAGGCAAAAAGAGCGCTGATGGTGCAATAAAAAGTAATAAAAATCATTTAATTACAGTGGAAATGCAATTTGTGATGCTGAGAAAATGATTGAATATATAAAAATTTGCGAGCACAGCGAAATGGGCGAGTGATTAAAGTTTGCTTTTAACAACTGGCAGTGACGATCAAAATAAATTCAATATAAAAATAAAAGTGGGCCATAAAGTGTCGCAATACGTGTGTGTCTATATAAGGCCATATATCGGTGTCTGTGTGCAAATAAATGAGTTAAAATGGCATTTACAAGAGAGTGAAGAAATGGGAAAGTAGGAAGAGGAAAGGCAGTGAAGAAGAAGTAGCTTAAGAGCTTCTTGTGTGAGGGTGTGTGTGCTAGAGTGTTGAGTTTTTAAAACCCAGTCTTGAATCTCCTTTTTGTAATTCGGCAATTGGGTGCTTCCTTAAAGACTCGTGTGTCATGGACACAATCTGTGGTGAGCCGGTCCTTGGGGTTTGTCGCTGGGCGGCTCCAACTACGACAGTGCCATCGCAATGGTGATGACAAGTGGTGGTGATGGGGTGGTCAATATTAATGCAAGTGGCAATAATAGTGGCGGTGCGACAAACAACAAGGTGAAACAGCATCAACAGCAGCAGCAGTTAAACTCAGGAAACTATATTAGCGTAGGGATGCCAATGGTTGGCGCCCAACAGCAACAATCTCAGAATACACGACGGAAATATCAACAGCAACAGCAGCAGACCCAACAGCAACAAATCACTTCCTCGGATTATCACCAGTAAGTACACACAAATATCCATCCCCACAAACAGTCAGCTATAACAGGGTGACTTTTCCAATTCAATTTCTATAAATAATCGCCCTTACTCCTCCTCAACCACCCTATCCATGGTTTTAAATGTTATGGAAACCAAATTCCAATTTGACTAAATGTCAACGAATGGATGGATTTAAATAAATCGTAATCGGAATCAAAATCATCTGCAACCAACGAAATGTAAATAAACATTGCATATGATTTAAATACACAACATTCACTTTAATTTCAACTTTTGAACAATATTTTGATTTGAATTTGAATATTATGAAGTTTTATGGTTGACTGCTTGAAGCTTGATACTTGTTTTATATAATTATGTAAATAAATTAAAACATGTAAATAACTAAGAGATAGAATTCAAAGATTGTATAAAATAGTTATGGTTTCTAATTATGATCAAACTAATATCATGAATTTTAGTAATATTTTTCCATGAAACCAATAATTGTAAAGAAATTGGTGTTTTTAAACAGAATTTTTGCTTAAATTTAAATTTAAATAGTCTAATACTTGCTATTATTTTATTGAGGACAGATCCTAGGAATCTTGTCTGGTCAGTATTTCAAAGAAAGAACTTTATTTTGGAATCAAATGACCTTTTAGACTCAAGGTTTATGTAAGCCGAAGTAAATAAATTTTCTATTCAAATAATTTGAGTGTAAATTTTTATTCTGGAGGCGCCTGGTATAAATTTTGAACCTTGGGGTCTCCAGATCAGGCATATACTCGTAGTTCCGTTTATTTTGAGAAGCTAGAAAATCCTCATATATTGCATTTAATTATTTTTAATAGTAGCTTCAAGGTGTTTGGTCTCCTTCGTGCCAATAGGCCTTCCTATTTTGTATGTTTTGGTCCACCAGAGGTCTGCTTTTTCACCTCAATTCTAAATCAGAACCAATGATGGTTTTTCGGGCTGAATATTCTTCACTCTTATATCATATGTGTTTAGTCCAATGCAGAATATTACAGTGGTGTTTAAAGATATTTTCTAGTTCTTTATTGGAAATATCTGATTGTTATCTTAAAAATTGTTAGCTTTAATCAAATAAGAACTGACTTCTTTGTCGAGGTTATAGACGTTTGAATTGGAGTTTTCGTATAGAAATTATAAAACTTATTATTAAGGATATTATTATTATTTAAAAAAATAATTAAACCTTATTTGATATTTTAACATGTGTGAAATTTAAAGTCATATGCTTGTACTATTTATATATTTTAATTAAAAAACTAAAATGATTTTATTAAAATTTGGAACCTCAGAAATCATAAATCTCTTTTTATAAAAATAACAGAATTTTTCAATTTATATTGTAGGGTTTAAAGTAAAGGGATTAATAAAGTTAATTATAAAAAATGAGCTTCTGACCTAAAATTGTACTCCAGAAATAACGAACCTTTGTTAGCAATTAAAACTTTCTGATGAATGATTAATGGAATGAGATGGGCTTTTTGTTATCGTATTTTAATTTATTTTCAGCTATTATCCTTCAATTCTGTAACAAATTCCCCACATCGTGTATATCCTTTCTTTACACTGCATGAAATAAATATAATATTTATGACATGAGTGTAAATTTAGCTGACGTCAGCTCTTTAAAATGAAGTAAATATTTTCATTAATTTTGTATTTGCTTAATTTGTTCAAACATGGCTCTCGACTCTTGTCGACACACCCTGCATATTTGTTTAGGTGCCTTGTTATGTTGAGATTTTATGATCGTTCAGAGACTCTGGCACGGCAATGAAGCTTGTGAATTGGCCAATCCTTGACACAATAACCTGGTCTGCTCTCACCTTTTGCACCTCTCCGGCAGAGAAATTATTAGCACGATTGGGGCTTTATGACAGACATTAGCAGATTCCGTTCTCTGGAAATTAATCACACCGAAAGGAGTTTTCTCTCTCTCACGCATCGCACCACAAGCGGAGCATTAGAGGGAGATCCGAGGCAGACACCATCAGGGAGACGGGGAGTAATTTCTGAAACATTAGCAAATGGTTTGCTTTTCTTGGCGATTATGGGAAAAGTTTTGTGCTGTAAGCCTCCTAATTGCATTTTTCATGTATAGGGAATTGTATGTGTGTGTAATTTACTGGATCTACGGTCAGAAATAGCAGCAACTAGTTGTGGGAATTTAATTAATTAAAACAACTTTAGGATATCCACTTCCATGCATGGACTAGCACCAAGGCCAGTTTTACTGTTATGGAATTTTCGCACGGAAAGTTGTTAAACAAAATAAACCTGCAAAGTTGTTAAACATCAGCATTAAATATTTTTTAAAAGTTTCCTCTGCATTTTACTCATTATTTAAATTTATTAATTTTTTCCACGTTCTTCTCATTAATTCAGCAAAGCGTAGTTTTTTAGTTATAAAAAAGTTTCTTGAATAGATAATGATGAATTATTTAGAAATTCGTTTTTAATTATTTTTTAAATCGACGCTTTTCTCACTTCTAAATACGCATTAACAAAAGCTTGGGAATATTTTCATTGATTATTTTTCTTATTCTGGTCCTTATAAAAAATATTGATTATAATTTTTCTATGAGAAATTAAGGATAAAATAACTCTTAAAAAATTTCAATCCATAAAAAATCTTAATAGTTATGTATACAATAAGGTCGATTGGATAATGCCTTAGAATTCTATAAAGCACTTGTGCTATAATAACGAATTTGACAAATTTGAAAAATTTGAATGACATAAGTGTAGGTAATGAAATCATTATTACATAAATAATTATATAGACATCTATTTTATTAGGAAAAGCTCATTCAAATTAGATGATAGGAGTATGAAAAGTTTAAGAAAGTTAATAGAATAAAATGTTTTCATTATGTAAATAAGCAAATAAAACATAAAAACAATTTATATCACTTTCAAAATATTATTAAATTAAATACAGGAAATGTAAATGACATTGTTAAATTTTCAAAATTATATTGTCATTGTGTTTATGAACAATTTAAATGTTTTTTGTTCTGTCAAAACAAGTCAACGCCAGAGAACGTGTTGCTTGTCAAATTTGACGCATACCCATATGTCATGTATAATTTGATGTCTTACAACTCGGTGAATATAGGACAAAAAATTGCCTTCTAGGGAATTATTCAATGGTTTGCTATTCCTTTAATTTTGATAAAAGAAAGAGAAGCTGGCAAAAACAATGTAATTACGGTTAATGTAATGTAACATCAATATGCGCCATTTTTGTATTGCGAATTCCATCATACACATAAACACATATGAAAATTTTTATTAATTAATTATGGAATTGGATTGGAAGTGGAAGTACTCCAATAAATTAATTTAATTAGGATTTTTCCGTAAAAAAGGCAATTTGTTAATTATCCATAAAATGAAACACGTGCCATCGAATGATATTGTGTCGTGGGATAATCTGGTTAATAAACACGTCTTAGTGTAATGCCATCTTTTTTATTTTCGTCTCCATCGAACATCTTGAGGAGTATTCTAATTCGTTGCCAGGCAACATTCACTTGCCTAAACTTTGACCTAGAAAAAGGATGAATTTGTTGGAGAACGCGAATTTGACACGGTTAATTGGTCGTTTAAAGACAAAGTTTCGGTCGCTGAACCATTTCCCCCAGTGCAAATAAACAGCCCTGCTCAATTAGAATTTGAAGTGGGCTCCTAATTGCTTTCACCTAAACCACCACTGCCACTGTGCCCCGGTCCTCGTTGTTGGTTGTCTAGGGCAGAAATAGACTCTCTCCCCCCAAATGAGTGGTGGGAACGCGGCGGAAATCGAAATTTGCAAATTAGCGAGAGCCGGTTTGAGAGGGGAGGAATCGGAATCCCCCAGTTCCAGACAAAGGAAGGGGTCGCAACTCGAAACAGTGCCGTGTTGCTGGCGGTAAACAGGGCGAAATATTCATTTTTGTCTGGGCTTTCAACTCCGCCCCAGTCGACAGTAAATTTTCGCCCGACATGCAACAAATTTCCTTTCCTTATTAGCACCAATCACACAACGTAATAAATCAATTGAATTTTGTAGAGTCGGCTTTCCGGGCTTTCCCCTACATATAAATTTCCAATTATATGTATGACTGCTTGTTTGTTACACACACGTGTGTAAATAGAGGTTTTTGGGCCAATGTAAAGCGCGTGTTTTGGAAGCTTTATGTATTTCCAAAATGCAGGAATTTCAGATTAGCGCCTCCAGTTATTTTCAAAGTATTACATATTTATGCTCTCTCAACGGTATATTTTCAGATCATGTTTAAATTAAAATTGTTTTTATTACTCAATTACACACATTTAAGTACTGGATTTAGAATGAAACCATAAAACGTTTCAATGATAGGTCAATAATAATAATTTCTTTTATGAATAAACCTTAATTAAAGGGAATTATAATTTATTATCCTCTTTTAGGAAATTAGGTCCATATTTGCAAATTATTCAATTATAACTTTAAAAATAATCTGAAGGATTTGTACAAATTTAATAACAAAATTAGGATTTTAAAGTGATTTTAATTAAAAAATAACACTGGGTTTTCTAAATACTCTTATTTTTTATTACAAAAATTTACAATAAATGTTTGGTCGCAATGATGTGACAAAATGTGAAATTAGAAGATCAATTTCTCGTTGTTTGATTGTCGTAATTATGGTTGAAGTGCTAGTCATCTGAATATTTAAAATGAAGATCAAACTGTTTTGTTTCGATAGCTAAATAGTTTTGGTTATTCGTATCGTACATATTATGGTAACACAGGTAGTAAACGTGCGCCACCTAGAAGCTCAGCA
>JXOV01010614.1:8387-23767 GCA_001014945.1 Clogmia albipunctata | reverse complement strand
CAAAGTGCGGGATCACCTCATCAGAATAATTTCAATAATTTCAATTTCAATATATAAATTAATAAATATTTCCTACGACATTCCAGTACGAAACTTCAAGTAGTCTCAACTTCAACCATCGGGTATTTAGGCTTTTCCTGACTATTTGTGGATCCTCCCTATTTTTGACAATTTCAACGTATTTTGAAAACCATTCGTTTTTTTGTGGAAAAAAAAATATTTTCAAACAACCAGTATATTTAATGAAAATAAAATGTTGAATAATTTCATTCATTGTAAAAATCGCCGAATGTACATTTTCTACTTCAGAAAGACAAGCGTATAATAAACATTAATGATTATTTTGATGTGACAATTGGCACAGATGGCACTAACAGGCATACGTATCAAGAAAAAAATATTACGACGAATGGGTTTCCGCACGAAATTTAAATAAAAATTACTATTTTATGTCCACAGGTACCCTTTTTAAATATAAACTATATTCTACAGTAAATTTGTCTGTAATCCCAAATATACCTATATCTTAGGCTATCACCCTTTCGGTAATGCATTTGAAAAATAATAGCTCTTCAACAATAATAAGGTCAGCTTAAAATCGTTCTATGATTATAGTTCCTTCGGCCATCGTAATATTCACCATGTCAAGAGCAGACGATAGGCTCTTCTGAAATTCTATGAAGTTTTTTTTTAGTTTGGCACCCTGTATTGCAATTTAAATTATGCTAATAGCGTGTTGTTAGGTACTGCTTGGTAAAAAATACGCTTTATGTTTTGTTTAAATTTTGAAATTTCCTGTGAAAAAAATCACGTAGTTTGTTAGACATAAGGTGCATGGCGAAAGTGTCGCGGCGCCCCTGGAGATTCTCCACGGCGCACAGTTAGGAAACCCCTGATTTATAGTGTTGTTAGTGAAGGCGACTGGTGTAAAAAATTTTCCAGGAAATTTTGATTGCAAATTTAGTCATGGTAACTTTGAGAGCCAGAAAAATCTATAAAAATTGCATTGTTTATTTATACAAGCCTATGGTTATTTTCTCAATTTAAGGGAAAATTTAGGCTCACTGTAAGGTAAAAAGTATTGCAAGGATAATATTTATTCCGAATAGCAATTTTTAGGAGAGTAAGCGGTGTGTTTCGGTTTACGGTTTGCCTTGGCAAAATGGATTTTTAAAATATTCACTGTGCTTTTTATATTTTTGTATCGCTTAATATAAAAGGAACACGATTTAATTTTATTTTATTCGAAAATTATAAAAAAAAAATTCTCGGCCAAACCAAATTTTTCGGTACTTCTGCTTTGATTCTACATTTGGAGCGGACTATTTTAAAAAATAAACAACAGGCCAGCCATCTTTATCACCCTTTCTTTCCCTGTGCTCGAAAAGTACTAAAAATGTTATCAAATTTCCGAGCAAAATATGTATGAAAATTAAATTAAGTATAATTAATATATGATTAATGTATCTTTAAATACATTTTTTTAGAAAAGCGTTAAAGTTTAGATTTATATTAAATCTTTATTAAAAAAAAAACCCGCTCAACCTTGTATAAATCGACAGGATTTTACGTGACGTCATCAGCCGGGAGAAAAATTACATGAATCCATTATTAAAATGAGAACTAGACACATGTATATTGTTATCTAGATTCTATCTTGTACCGAATTTAACACTATTTTCTTAAAATTTCAATACAACTTTACCTAATTGGGTGAGAAAATTTTTGCGAATGTTTTTCGCATTTCGCAAAATAAGTAACTTTCAATGTATTAGACTCAAAAATTCGTGTCTGAAGTAATTATCACACGTATTTAATCACTTTTAATGTCTTTTGTTACAATATTATCGCTTCTTGCATACAAAATTAAAACAATGAATGGTATCCGGCTGATGACGTTTCACTACTATTACCACCACAGATCCGTACTAGAGTTGGCAAAAAACGTCCTTTTCAATGACTTGATAGACTACCAAGTCTTGGAAAAAATGACCGAGTTAATGACATGTCTCAGATAGTCATTTCAAATAACACAATAAGAAATAAACACAACACCAAATATACATTTCAAAAATTAATTTAAAACAAATGTAAGAATTTAAGGATATTAAATTGTTAAAAAATTTAAAAAAATATAAAGACTCAAGTTAGTATTTTACTTTATATTTTATATTATTTAGGAAAACTTACAAAAATTCTTCAGTTTGGTATTTCCGTCATTTTTTTTACCTTAATTTGACTGATAAATGATAAAACTGACCTGTTCTGTATGTGAGTGTAACACGAACAAAAAGAATATAAGAAGGAAAGAGACAAAACCAAAGAAACTGACATTGGTCGGTATTTGACCAATTGGTCAAGACTTTGACTTGTTGGTCAAATTCAAATTAAGGGATAATAAGTGAAGCACGTCAATAAATTGTCTTGACTTCTTCATGTCATTTTATTTTTATTGTCATCTACGTGCGTCAGTCGTTTTTGGCCTTCTCTAATCCGTACAACCTTATTGTTAATTAGCGTTGATTAGAAACAAAAAAAAACTATAAATAGCTCCTAATGAAAAGAAGATACTTATATTCCTTTTGAACTTCGGAATAAATGCTTATACCAGAAAGACTAACTATGGCATTACATATTGTCTTTGTTGAATAAGCAGTTAGTGACAGACTCCAAATTAAATAATTTTGGGGCCGCCTGTGTTTCAGATTGCCTTCAAACGTGATTGGGTGTGTTGGACTCAAAAATTTTTAACCTTTCATAATGTTGATTATTATACATACCTTTGAAAAGAGGATTAACCGCCCATATCTTGAATGCACTCCGACTGGTAAACTGTCCCAATACCATTTCCAGATAGTACATTGGTTTACCACAGAGCAAAAGAACAATGATGTAGGGAATCAGAAAAGCTCCACCCCCATTTTCATAGGCTGTAAACGGAAAGCGCCAGATATTTCCAAGGCCCACAGACATCGAGATACAGCTCATGAGGAATTCAATGCTTCGACCCCATTGGGGCCGCGCCTTCTCCTCTGATTCGTCATGGTCCTAAAACAGAGATAAGAGTCTTTAATAGCATCTTCTAGCTATATCAACAGTCAATTAATTACTTCACTAGTCTTATCTGGGTCATTCTCTGTGATGTCACCTAATCCATTGGACTTTTGTTGAAAGTTCTGAAATAAAATATTGGGATGTCATCAAACTTGTTTTTTTTATAAAAAATTATTTTATCAAGAATTTATTGCTCACTATCTGCAGTACTTTTCCTGTTTACTGATCTTCTTTTGATAGCTTTTCTCATTATCTAATTTAGATAACCTTTCCTAGTATTTCTCATGATAACAACTTCAGACAATATTTCACTGACAAGAAAAAATTGAACTTCATTCAGGAAAAAAAGAATTTTTTTTATCAAATTTTGTATATTACGGTTTTTAATCTAAACATTTAGAAAGGGACTTATATTAGTTTTATTGTTATAAAAATAAAAATAGTTTATTTTTCACTTTTAATAAATGAAGGCGTGTGTCTACACTAAAAGCTCTTTATTCGCGAATAAAGAATTGTATTTTATCTGGAATCAAAGGGATACTTTCCATAGTGGCTGAGCCAAATATATATACTAAATTATTTATTGTTTATATATTGATCATTTAAACTAATTATGATCTCAAATCTTAGAAAATAATTTGAAGTATTTTGTACTTTTTTATTTCCTTATTAAATTACAAACTATCAAAGCGTTTTCAAAAATTTTTTGATGCATCTTTCTTCCAATGTTCCAAAATATGCAAATCAGAGTCACATCCTATGGTATGAATTGTATGTACATGTCAATTACATTTGCGAAAAATGAAAATTTAGCCGCGTACAAATGAATTTGGTTTCAATTTTTTCACCGGCGAATACATCTGATTTAACATTTTATTCAACTGTTAAAAAAATAATTAATAAAAAACCTTCTTAAGTTTAAATTTATTCGATTTAAGCCATGGGCTTTTACCATTGTTAGTATTGAATTTGATTTCTCTATTTCATACACAACCAAAAACATATTTTTCATACATGGAACCAAGGACGTAGTTCCACTCAGGAGAGTGGTCTAATGACAACAGATTGCGTTTTTATTTACAAAAATGTGGTCATTTTATTGTGCAATTATAAGTCAAATTTAGGCATAATTAATTCCTGTTTATTTTATCGATATTTAAAAAATAATTGATGTTAAGCACAAATAGTACAAAATCTATTTCCCGTCGATTTGACAGTATTTGTCTTTTTTGGAGCACGTTTACCAAGTTGTTTCTACTGCTTTGACTGATCTTGATCTCTTATGGGTACTAATGCACTGATGATGATATCAATGATTACGAAATAATGAAAAAAAACTAATGTAGATATCGATAAAGCAGCTTAAACTGTGCTCGTTTTCTCGCTTTCCTGTAAAATTTCCATTTTTACTGATGGGTCGTTGCTGTTTTGGAACGTCTCAAACGAGTATAGTCGTCTTTTTTTAATATTTCAAAATGACAGGAACTTCAAAGTTTTACTCTGAATTGTAATACTATTTCTTTTTACACTATGTGGTAGAGATATAAACTTAAAAATATCGGGAGAGTTATTGTAAAGAACATTTTACTATAGAGTTGAATAATTTTATTGCTTTTCTATGTTAAGTATCTGTTCAATAAATGTTATACGGACTCTGTGTTGGAAATTATTAATCTGTAAACTAAAATAATAATAATTTATTGGCTGCATAACATTCGACCTTTGAAAACTCCTATATTAGAGAATAAAATCTCAATTTCTGACTTTACCGACCATTAAATAACGTGGAGTATAAGTGGTATAAGCTAGATAATAGTAGTAAAAGGACATACAAAACGAGGAAAGATTTCGGTAGTTTTTTCCAGTTTTGTATTTGAATGTATACTAATTTGTCATTATTCAAATTAAAAATGTTTGGCATAATAAGATATTACGAACAGAGATCTTTACAGAGCCCTGAGGGAACCACTGGATAATAACCAAGATCCGTTGAGACCCGACGAAATTATACAATTACGAATTATCTAACAAGTCCGCCAATGCTCCATTATATTCAATAATATTCAACGGAAATATTTTTGTTATGAATAGTTTCTAAAAACAGATAAACAAACAATAAATTTTACAATGTGCCAAACACTATTTCAAAAATAGGATTGATAAGAGCTTTTATGTTATCTTTGATTATATTGGCTTTTGAATTGTTTTACAAACATTGGCATTAGTTTATTGTTATTGCTTGGCAAATATTATTCTTAGAAAAATTGTATAAGAAACCATAAAAATATTTAAATATATACAATTAATAAACTACAATCATATTTTGTAAAACCTTGAATTTAAATTATGATATATTATTGTATTTTGAACTAACTAAAAGGTTAATCTTTTGATAATTAGGTTAATCATATTTTGATGTTGTTGTTGTTATGTGACGTCATTTGACTTTCTTAATAACGAGTATTTATCATAAAAAATTAAAAATGTTATTAAAAACAACTATTAAAGTTATTTATTTACTTTATTTTATTTTTTTACACAAAATTTTTTTTTGAACAAATAACATTCTACAACAAAGATTGGAATACTGGTTTTACAATTATTTATCAATAACCGTGGAATGGATTGGTTATCTTTAGGTGATTAATAGATATCAATAAAGACACAATATTTCCTTTTCACTTTCTTTAAATTACACGTATTTTTAATGCCGATATTATTTTATTTTACATACATAATTTGAAACCCCATTTTTTAGCTTACGTCGAATTGAAAAGACGCTGTATCATCTTCAAAGCCGAAGTTAGACTTTCCATTCATTTTTGCACAACACTTTTCACAAACATAAACTGTTCTTTCAATTCAAAAAAAATATTTTATCCACTTATTGAAAATTTAAGAACTTTTCCTCGGAGAGGCACTTTCTTCGCCTGACCTGATAACCTAATAAATTCTTTAAAAAACACTTCACAGTTCCTTTAAGATCGACTTCATGACAGCTAATGCAACGAATAATGATATTTCTTTCATTCATATCTCAAATTTAATTCAGTTTTATGTTATTTACCATTAAATAATGCAATAATTCCGTTGTAAACAATATTGTCTAAATTGTTGGAGATTTGATAACAGAGATAGAGCCAAGCCTTTATTTCACTACAGGCATCCCAATTTTAATCGCAATATATGGCCAATAACTGTCTGTTATGTACATATAGGGTGTTTTTAAATAGATAAGAACAAAACAATATTCATTTTTTACAATAATTACAATTAAATAAAACAATTGTGGCTTCATCGGTAGAAGGGCCAGGGCCTTGTTATTATGTAAATTTCATACAAATTACCTGGGTCCCAAATAAAAAATGAACAGAAAGAGCAGGCGTTCATATAAATTTCATAGTCAATTCAAAATCAATCTTAGTAACCAACTTGTATCATTATCAGAATTGATAATTTGGATACATTTGCTTAGAATAAAATGTCTTAAAAGGACATTTAATTTTCAAATCGAAATTTTATCCTTAAAATTCGGTTGAAACAGAATACTGAACATATGACCTTAATGGTAGTTATTTGATTTTTTTAACCTTCTTTAAATTTTTTTTACAAAATTTTAGTATTTGATTTTTGTAACAGTATTAGTTTCGTGTTAAATATAATAAGAATAATGTAGATCTGCAGAATAATTCCTTACTTTCATCACTATTATTATTACAATATGAACTTCTACAATGCACCGCACACTAGGGTGGTATAAGTCTGCACAGTTTTGCCATTTTTTTAAAAATAATCACAAACTAGCATGTTTAACGTATTATAAAATACGTTTTTTGAAGTATTCTGAGTATAAAATATAAAGCACGTCGTCATTATGGTATAGATCATAGAATCCTTCGTTGTGTATGATCCTCCATTCGCCATTTTCGATTAAAATAAAAAAATAAAAAATAATCATTTCCCACAACATTCCGGTATGGAACTAGGGGTAGTCTCAACCTCAACCAACGGGTGTTAGACTTTCCATGACTATTTATTTTTAGAGTATTAGTCAATTAATAGCACCTAGACCGGTTGAAAAAGGATCCAGTCAATCCTACCCGCCTAGGGATCGAACCCACGGCCTCCGAGGAGGCAGACGAGAGCGTTACCACTTCTTCTATAAGACGGACCTAAGTAAACAAAATGATCTACGGCGCTAATTCCATCAATCGAAGTATTTGAATGTGTGTGTCTTTTCATTTCCATATATTTGGTCTTTTCATTGTTTATTTGTGGTCCAACTTCCTTGGCTGTGTCATTCAATTTTCGTAAAATGTTGAAGTTTTTTGGTCCCGTCATCGGCATAAGCTAGAATATGGTTATTTTATTCGAAAAACGAATGTGTTTGTATAACTTTCAACAGTATCCAATTTTGAATGGTAGAAAATTGCTAATAGAAAGATTCGGTTTATCTCTTTGATTCTGTGCATTCCATCTAAGCTTTAAAAACCTGTCCGTTCTATATAATAGAATTGGTGATAGTAGACAATTAGGGCCAGGGATATTAATTTAAAAATGTATTTACAAAAAATTATAAAACACAAATCTTATTTAGTTAGAAATGAATTTTGAAAATAGAAGAAAGTACTGCATGCACTGGATTCGAACTTGTGACGGTGTATAGCAAATCAGTTTCATAACCAACTGCGCTAATCCGGCTTATTCATAGAATTAGAAATATTTTTGTAATAAGAAAAAACAATAAAAGAATTGTGAACGGAATAGTTGTCTTTTCTTACTTATAGTACTCTTTCAATTTACAGAATTTTTTATCTTGATGAAAAGAGTGTTTCATTGAAGAACTAAACAATAAAAATAGTAATGCTAAACCCTCTCCAGAAACAATGTCTAGAAATAATGGACTTTTGCTGGAATTCAAATAATATTTGTACACGAAACCAATACCAATGAAAATAAATGGTTTAAAATTGTGGTAAAACTCAAATTTAAAGAAGGTTCACTATAAATTCTATAAAATAACTGCTATAAGTTTATTGAGGACACAACTTCAACACCCTGTTTCAATCGTATTTTTAGGACAAAATTTCAATTTGAAAATTAAATGGCCTTTTATATATATAAAATAACTTTATTAACTAAAAAGATATATACAATTAACAATATTCAGGTATATATAATGGTGCCAATTTTTATGAGCAAACGATAGTAGTGAATGTGAAATATACATATACTTATAGATTTACAATAATAGACGACATTTTGTTGTAAACAAATGATTACAAATTCTGTGAATGGAAAACTTTGGTTACTTTGATTTGGACTATGAAATTTATATGAAATTTCCAGTTCCAATACATTTAAAACGAAAAGACGATAAACGACACAGTAAGCTTTTGGGATATTTGTATGAAATTACCGTCTTTGTGCTTCTAGGTGGCGTGGGTTTAATGTCTCAAAGTTTATAAAAATCATTAACATTAAAAAAGATCTTTTAGTAAGAACTATTTCATTTAAAGTCATAATCACCAATTAAATCAAACAGAACTTATTTGTTGAGTAAAAATAACAATACTTTATTTGTACAAAAACGTACATGGCAATCATAGTGTATAACAATATTTTAGATGACGTAAATTTATTATAAATATTTTCCAATGAGCAGATTAACGTAGTGTCTAAAGTTGCTGCTTTTGTTCTTAAGCATTGCCTCGTTTTTGAGAACTCTCGCATTTTCTGTGAAGTCTATCCATTCCGCCTTCAGTTTATCGGATTTTGGTCCCCAAGCTTCTTTTGGCTTAGACGCCTTAACTATGTTGTCCCAGATTGGGGTCTTCCAGTCCACTACGAACAGAGCCCACAGAGGGAATTGTAACATGCCAATTCCAAATAACAACCATCCAGCAACTGAAAGAAAAAAGAAAGAATCATTAATAAATGAAAAATAAAACTAATTCTTTTGTTTCCAATATTTTATAAAAATTAGGTTTTTCTATAAATATTCTTTTTTTGTACAAGAAATAACAATCGCCTAAAGATTTTTTTAGAATCAGTATGATATAGATATTGTTAGTTATTTTAAAATACTATAATTTTCAATTCAACTAACGCAATGAAAAATATTATAAAATGGTATATGAAAAGAGAAATCAATTTTAAAAATCCTCAGAAAGTAACATCGCACACGAGGGCAGTATAGGCTTGGACTCTTTTTTAGGAATAGGATTTGATTTTAAAATACATAGATCATTTGTTTGTTAAATAATTAATAAATAATTAATTTTACCATATCCCGCTTCTGGATATTCCTTTTCATCGTAGAGAAGGGGTTCCAAATTGGCCATAGAATAGATGAAAATGGCGATCATAACGACTGGAGTGACCAAGAACCAGCAGATTCTCCAATAAGGTCCTGGTTTGTTGTCCAACATGAAGTCAACGTCGTTGCACAGATTTTCCAATCCGTAGACCCAGAAGATTCCAATCAGTTCCACGATGGCCAATAAGAAGATGAGGAAAGTACCACCAAAGTGATCTACTAAATTCAACATCCATTGACCGCCCTGTGAATTTATTTTAGTTTTTAGTTTTAAATTCTTATTGAAAATGAGAAAGAATTTCTTACCGGAGTAACGTAAATGAGACCGATCAAAAAGCCGCAAATGCAGACAAATACAGCCACTTGCCAGTACTTGAATCTGGGAAACTGATCCCAAAGGACTGTAACCAAGGCACTGACCAACGCTACCTCTGATCCAATTCCCAACACGAACAGCATGAAGAAGAACAAAACGGCAAAGAGCTGGAAATAAGTTGATAAGTTATAATACAACTTCAATTATAATTCATGAGTATGTACATTAAATAATTGGAGTTTTTACAGTTTTTTTAAAGACTCGTCCTTTGTAAGAGAAGAAAAATTTGTATTGAAAACTAACAATAAAGAATTTTAAAATATTAATATTTGTCAACTAACTACAGTTTAGTCTTATCGAAATGCAGGCGCCTGGTGGCGATTTTTTATAAAATTTTTTTTCATTCATTCACATTTTTCAATTTTCTTAAAACAATACTGGTTATTGGTTGGTGGGTGCAGGATCCTCTCGGAGATTATATCCCATATTCACATATAAAATATATGAATAAGATAATTGTCCAGATGCGCAAAGACGTTTTACCAGGTGTATGGTGGACAACCATATGAACTTCCACTTATATTGCCCTAGCTCTCCCTGTCCATTACCATTTCTGATCCTAACTATTTTTTTTTCTATCGATGAAGAATTTCAATATAGTGATTCCTTTAAATGATCTTGAGAAAGGTTAGGATGGGATGGATTGATTAAGCACCGCACACTACGGCAGTATAGCTGTGGTTGCTTTACAGTATAGGTTTTGTTATTAATATGAACAGTTAATATGATTTATCAGCGATTTACGGGCTACAGCAATCATAAGAATATTGTGAGGGAGTTTATTCCTTGCAATGATAATCCTTTGCAGATATTTGAACATAGTTCATGTGCTTGCTAGTAATTACTAAACAATAAATTTCCTGGCACAGTCCTACAAACTCAAGCGCATTATAAAAATAATAAAAACTATTAGCTTACTAATAATTTCATGCTGAAAATTGGAAAACAATAAATTTCAATGCAATATTATGATTTTCAAATCAATTGATTCGCTCCGAGAATTGCAACCATAAAACACCGCCAATAAAATGATCAAATGGAATGTCTTTCAAGTGATGAAGGATCCTGCTAAACTGGTAAATGCCTAATTCTAAATCTATTCTTAATTTATATTCGAAGTTTTTGTTATACTTTAAAAAAAAAATTAATAATAATTTTACAGATTTAAATATATTTTTAAACTATAGAATCAAGTTTAGCTCAACAGTTTTTTCTCACCTGAGGAACCCAATCAATTTTGGAGATTGCATCGGGGTAGGAGATGAAGGCGAGTCCAGTGCCTCCGCCAACGACCTTGCTAATATCATCTAAGCCGAGATTGTGGGCCAAGTTGCCAAGAATGGCGAATATTGTGACACCTCCTAAAATACTGGTGAAACTGTCCAATGTCGTGACTATCACAGCATCCCTTAGATTAGAAAAATAAATTAGTCGAATGTTCTCAATAGGAATTTAAGCAAAAAATAAGAGCAAGGCAATTATACAATGTTAATTACGAGCCCTTACCTATAGATATTATGGTCAAAACGATTGTAGGACGAGAACATAACTATGGTTCCCATCCCCACAGAGAGCGAGAAAAAGAGTTGTGTTGTTGCCGCATACCAAACCTAGATTGGTAGTTAGAAGACAGTGGTTAATAGGGGTGTAAAAAGTGCAAATTTTGAATATAAATTGGTGTTTGTGTGGGAGTGTTTAATAACTGGGTGTAGTGCTTGTCTTTATTTATTTCCGTTGTGGTCATGGGTGTTTCTAACACTAAAAAAACATTTTAATTTAAATCTTATTAACAGTTACTATCAGACAATTTTAAAGAAATTTATTGTCTTACTTACAAGATAAACAAATAGAAATTATAATTTGAGATTAAGTCGAAGAGCTTGTTTTCTGTATGTTGCGTAATAAAATTCATATTAAAAATATTTATCAAAAAGATAACTTTTTTCTTCATAAAGCAGATTAAAATTTTATTATGCCTGCACGCGCGTGCCTTTTGATTTATTGCCTTTCCATATTTTTCCATATAAATTAATTTTATCTGATTAAAATCATGTGATTTTTTAAATTGATTGTTAAAGTGCATTGTTTTCAATTCCTCCTCTTTACGCACTTGAACTTTGAATAACATTCCAATATTTGTTAAATCTTTAAATCTTTGAAAATATTTCCATTAACACACTTTCGATTTCGGTTTATAACTTATTTAATTAATATAACAGTTCACTCAATAATTTTTATAAATCATTGATATTACATTTTTTACAATTTATGATTTTTAAAAATTGTATCATCATATTTATTCAATAGTTCAATTACTTTTGTATTAAAATAAAATAAATCACATTTATCTCAATTTTAACAAGTAATAGTATTGATTTTCAATACTAAGTACTTTAATAAGCACCAAAACTTATAAAAACGAAACAATCTTTGCGAATAAGTAAGCCATTTTGAATGAAGCTGCCGTGAATAGATTACTATAAGAGAGAAAAGACTATACTTCATTGACAATTTATCCGTTTCCCTTCTTTTACTTCTTATTTCATCACTTTTTAAACTGTTATTGTTAAAATAAACATATATTCTCTTTTCTGGTTTTTCATTCCACAAATTGATCGTATTGTATTAAAATTACTAGTTGAAACGACGATGAAACTTATCAAATAAACTTTGATAGTAATCATCATAAGAAAAGAGTCCACAGCATTTAATATATCTTTGATTTTGCTTCGAGATTCTCTTCTAAAATCAAGACTTAAATGAAAAACCTATGCGGTTTTTTTTCAATAACTTTCGAATTTGAAGAAAAATGTTATAAATAATAAGCAAGTCCTATTACGATTAGGGTATATTCAAAACTCTGTTACTAGCTGTACCTTCGAACATGATTTAGAGTGCATATGGAATTGATTTTTTGCATTATTTAAAATTTAATAAAAATAAATATTAAATTCACGTGTATTAAGCCTCCTAACGAAAAAAAAAATGCCAAACGAACTATTTAATAGATCTTGAAACGAAAATGCCTATTTATTCGAAATAATCCCAAAAATTAAAAATATTGAAAATTATTTACACTTTTTACATCAATTTACGAAATTTTAGTTTACAGTCGACTCTCGATAATTCGAACCTCCAAGGACCCTTAAAATACTTCGAATTTGTCTGATTTCGAATTATAAAGTAGTTCCATTGCTGCTGTTCATTAACTTTTTTAAGATAAACGGAGGCTCAAATGTTGCAACAACAAATTGTCGAAAGTTATACTCCGATGAGTTCGGATTACCTCGTGGTTTTGGCAAGCAGCAGAGGTTTTTTTGGTTCGAATTACCGAGGACACAAAATTGTATGGATTTTGTTAGAAATAACTAGAGATTTTGTAGGGACTTCGGAAGAGGTTCGAATTATGGAGAGTCGACTGTATATATTTATGTACATACAACATATTTAACAGAAAATACAATTAGAGACATAGAAAATTGAAAAGGTGCGTTGAAGAGTGACCGTAGAGACTAAATTAGTTAAACAATTAGTATTAAAAACTGAACTTCAAGATCTTCTATCTCATTTCTTTATTACAAACCTTTGAACGGAGTGATCGAATTTATTGTATGACGCAAACATAATAATGGGTCCTAATCCGATGCCCATTGAAAAGAAACACTGAACGACGGCCGCTTGCCAAACCTGACGAGATTGGCGAGAGAGTTAAGAGATAATTTAGAGTGTGGAAAATTTACAATCTTCGGAATGTTTTAAATCAAAGTCTGTTATCAAGGGTAATGTGTTTTCGTGTATCTGTTCCTGTTTTGACCGGATTTTCGTATCAATGCCGATGATCAAAAGAGCAATTGACAATAGACTTTGTGTTTAATTGCAGACGAAATCGCAATTAATAAAGATAAGCGACTTTTAACTGGGGACCAATAAATAATGAAAAAGTCACGGGCTAGATAAGATCGACAATATAGTACCTTTGCATTGAGCAATTCACCCCATTGAGGCTTGAGGAAGAATATGATGCCATCGACGGCGCCCTCTAAGGTCACTGCCCTCACCAGCAGAATGAGGATGACGACGTAGGGGAAGATGGCGAGGAAGTAGGCCGCCTTTCCAGAGCTGCGAACACCTCGGATTATGATCAGACAGACGACGACCCAGGCCAAGAGCAGCCACAAGGACAGTTTCCAATCTGGAAGGCCTGAAAAATAAATAAGATTATTATACTTTCCGGCCGCGTTTTATGCAAGACTTAAAGCATTTTGAAACAAATTAGCACAAAATAATACACATCTCTCTCTTACTCATAGCCGCCAAAAAATTTCCAATAGGTGGTTTTTTCAAATAAAAATCATTAATACTGGCAAATTACAGGTAAGCCACGCCCTTCAAAATTGACGACCTTATAAATTTAATGGATTTCATTTACGGAGGTCACACTTTAATAATAAAGAAAAAGTACACGAGCTTGATAGAATTCTTTAAAGCACTTGTGCTATAATAACGACTTTGACAGAGTAAATTAAGTATTATGATATCAATATTAAGCAACAAAAATGAATAAATATTATTAAAAAAGCTCTTGGGCTTTAATCAACTCTTAAAGTACTTTAAAAACTTCCTTGGCATTAAAATATTAGTTTAGTAATATTAATTTTAAATAGCCAAAATGAATGAAATACATCCATTTGTATGATTATTAAAGGATGGCCTCAGACTATTGACATTTTTATTTAAAAATCTTAAACCACAATCGAGACGCCGGACTTTTTGGAAGAAGTAAAAAGTAAATGATCAAATCAATAGAATATGGTTGGGGCTGTAATTGAAAAAAATATCCAATAAAAGCTGACAGTTGAGAAGTTCACATATTTTCCAACAAGTTTGGGGGAGATAGCATTCCAGCTCTAATACATGAGTTACAATTTCTAGTCCTTTTTTATTTTGACCAGAACAACATTTAAATCAAATCAGCTTACTTTTTTGATTTTCTTAATTTTTGCGATTATCAAAATTAAGTTTTTTCGGTTCGATGGATCTATTGTTTAAAATATTCTTCCTAAATAAAAATATAATGCTAGAAAATCTGCAATTTAAAAAAATCCCATGTTTACCTAATATCAATATTATTCTAATTAAGTTAAAAAAACAGGACTTTACACCCGAGCAGGACATAATGTTTTCTGCACTCCTCTCAAGAGCATTGAATTTTTTACAATTTCACGTTAAATTTAATTATTTACAAGGAAAATTAAAACATTGACATGTTTCAGAAATGTTTCAAGCACAATCTTAACTTGTAAAGCGACCGTTAACGGTGGGAATTCCCCTTAATNACCCGAGCAGGACATAATGTTTTCTGCACTCCTCTCAAGAGCATTGAATTTTTTACAATTTCACGTTAAATTTAATTATTTACAAGGAAAATTAAAACATTGACATGTTTCAGAAATGTTTCAAGCACAATCTTAACTTGTAAAGCGACCGTTAACGGTGGGAATTCCCCTTAATTACTTGGTCATAAGGCAAAGGCCTATTTTATTGTGACATTTGTTGGCTTTAATTTATAAAAAATAAATTTCTATTTAAAGCAATATAAGGCCATTACTTTAATTTACTTACATTACAGCT